>LUCH01001224.1:0-15918 GCA_013368495.1 Paragonimus heterotremus | reverse complement strand
TTACGAGCGTATGTCCTCTGGTCAGATGACAAAGTAAAACGGGCACGCACAACAGCATGGTCCGAGTCCAGGTGGTTGCTCCAAAAGACACAACAGTCCTTACCAGACTGGCACCGCCTGTAACTAACTGCCATAAGATCCAACTGTGTCCACGGCTGAGAAGCACAGGAAGGTCTCCATGGAACACAGTGCATCTTGGCCTCAGAAAACAATTATCGCCTGAAAGCACATGGAAGACAGAAGACTTGAGAGGTTAAAAAGCAGGAGATAGTCTTGTTGGGTTAGTAATGTCACTGACGGGAGAACGATAACTTCTGATACTTCCGGGTCTTTTATGCCGTGCAGGGGGGTTGATTTGATGGACCACACCTCGAGTCTCTGACTCAAAAGTCTGACCTCTGAGACATCAGGATATAAGGTTTTCTTGGAGGACCCGACCCGGAGTCAACGACTCAAAAGTCTGACTCACTTGGCAGTGAGGGGCTTGCCTAGCACGAGGGTGCAGTGAATAAGACATTAATGTCTGGTTCTAAGCACTGTTGCGCACAGTGGGTGTACTGGAAACCACATCATGCATTTGGGGGGTGCCAGATGCTTTTCGATCGTATTGGATAATACGCCGGCGGTCACGGTCAAACAGACGATCGGAGTACTCTTTGTTTGAGGATACCTTCTCTAATTCCCTCTTCCTGACACGGAAGACAGCAGTGCTGTAACTATGAAAATAGTTCTATTGTACCTCTATAGGATCGTCCGTCGCTGCCTAAGCACTTCTACGCGGTCAGTAATGCGACGTACAATCTTATGAGTGTAACTGCTTTTCGTCTGACTGCTCCCCTTTGGCCTGTCTGACAAGATTGCATCTGGAAGGAGCAGAGTCCTAGTCAGCATAGCCCGCCGGATCAAAACAGCACACAAATCCGACCACCTCGTCAAGGTAACACTATAGATCAGGAGAGATTAATGTAGCACTGGCATACTTTGTTCCCTTTTTAAGCACCGAATATTTGAGGCAATTGTACTAGCCACCCATTTATACCCTTACGAAGTTTGATTAACCCATTCCAATGAAAATTCGGGATATCCGTTTTTAACCATTGTTGCCCTATCAACAATAAAATTAGGATGTACCCGTCGCCTGATTAAACAGGTGGGTTAGCACATCGCCATCTGGCGCGTCCCAGGTTTACGAATTGAAAAGTGGTCTTCCATGTGAGGTTCACCTGCGAGATAATCGAAATCCTTCTAGCTAATAAGCAGCCAGGGACAGTGAGCAGAAGCATTTCCAGAGAGTCCTTGATTTAAAGCCGGGTCTCCTGCAAAGTTCTACGTAAGCTCTTTGACGGTACTACGACATGATCTGTTTCCTTACCGCATAAGCGGCTCACAAGCCCCTACGAGAATACGTGAGCTTCCAGGCAGCATGCTGTCCTTATGACGTACGGACAGCTCCGGTCTCCGCCACCTCTGGACAAGTTCCGAGGAAGACTTAGGAATCATCATGGTGATCATCGGCTCCAACGAGTATAAAAGGTTTGCTGGTTACTCACTCGAAGAGCGTATGAACCAATTTGGAGACAATAGTCGCAACGGCCCTGTCGGTATTGAACTCCATGGCTGGACAGACCTGCTACAACAGGTTCACCTTCTTTGGTGTGTATTCCAACTACTCTGTTACTTTTTTCGCTACCTCGTTCACTCTTGACGAATGGACTCCGTCTAAAGAGCGTATGAACCGAACTACTACTGGCCGTCGGCTCTCAGTGGACTATAACCTCAGTTCCCCGCCATATGGCTTCGTTAGCTAACTTTCCAACTAAAGTCTCCGAATGGGGCTCCTCAAGTCAACCCCCTTCGGCCTGGACAGACGGTGAGTACTCTGCCCTTACAATTATAAACCTATATTAGTTATGAATTTTATCTTATGTTCCTACAGCAACTCTTTAGCCTCGGTGTCGGCGGTCGGCTTTGCTCCCGTATCTCATTCTACCGCACTAAACCAATCAATCTCACTTTCTTCTTTTTTTCTATATATCATTCTTTAGTAGATGACTCCATCATTTCGTTTTCGTAAGCATACCACAAAATTACCACATTCGCTGCTTGCAACGAAAGTCACAGCGGTGGTGGTATCCGTGCCTGACCGATGTAACTCTCTATTTGTCCTCAAGACACCGCCCAAGCTTGCCACCTTCAGTGTTCGAACACTTATGTCGGTAGGTAAACCGGCAGCTCTTGCAGATACTTTGCAGACCTTAGTCTTCGAAAGTCGATGCTTTGCTGAAATATGGCTTTAGGATTCTAGCGGAGTGTTACAACTTCATCCTCCATCGATCGTGTTCATTGCATGCTTGTCTAGAGATATTATGATCCAAGCCACTGGCCAAGCCGGTGTTGGAATTATCCTGAGCATATGCTCTTAGAAGGCTGTGTTTGACTGGCCATCCGTCAACGGCCATTTTTGTGCTGTCAGATTCGAAGGTAAGATTGGAGCACCAAGAGGCGCTTATCAAGAACGCTGACTGCTTTTGCTACGTATGCCCCTACAGACTGCAGTCCAGACGTAATAAAATATCAATCCTACCTCCAGCTGATTAGCCTTATGCGCACTGTATGGTGCACGAACCTTGCAGAGATGACCAAATCCTTCACCACTCAGTTAGGCAAGCTAGACGCTAGTGAGCGTGATTCAGGTTTTTGTCAGTATTCGCCGGACAAACAGCAATGAACGGTTATTGCGTTTTTGTGCTGTTTACGGCCAGTTTCTAGCAAGCGCTAATTTTTGGCGTCCTAGCCGTCAATGAATCATCTGGTGACCTCCATCGTTAAGTCAGTCATGGACATAGATTAACTGCATAGCTGCGAGCTACCGGTGGCTTGACTTTCCAAAAGTGTAAGTCGGTCTGGAGCATTTCCGTGGTTTTTGTCCATGTGTTGGTGTTTTCCAAGTTTGCCCTGTGCTTTGTTCAGAGGCCATTCCATCGACCACGAAGCTAGCAGGAGCACAGTCCCTTTGCATGTACGAGAGCGCCTCTGTCTCCAGTCTACCGCCCCACTCATCAGACGATACTGAGGCACATAGGGCACCCATGCGTCATAATACTTAAGTAGGTACTGTCTCATGTGGTACCATTTTGTTCAGCTGCCACTTGTTGGGTCTGTGTTAGCACTTTTTGAGGCTCTCCGAAGTATCCCATGAAATGGCGGGTACAATTCAGTTCACAAGGCTACTCGCTTTTAATGGTGAAAGCAATTGCCAGAGGATCGCGAGGCCTGGTAGACAACGCGCTATCGGAATAAAATAAGCCACTACTACCGGAAACTCCCTAATACTTATCCATCTAATCCGAACAGCGAGTAGTGCCAGGCCAGTTATGGGCGGGGTAATCTGCGAGGCCAATGGTGAGCTTACTAATAACCTGCAAATACCTTTCAAACGTTGCGGTGAACGTTTTCAACAGCATTTCGATTGACCATTTCCCACCACTTGGTTAGCGGATTTCCTAAAGCTTGTGCGCCCCCCCCCCTCATTGGGTGTATTGTCCACTTGTCTCCCCTAGCTTGTTGTTGGAGGATTCTGTACTTTTCATCGGATCCTCAAAACACCCATCCTGTTATAGTGGCATCTTACGTAAACAATTCGTTGATTTTTATTGTTTTTCATCGTTTCACACGGTGCAAACACTTCAGCAGAAATCCTATTCGACACAACATCCCCCCCATGTTCGGATCTCTGTAAGTACATTTCTACGTCTCCTAGTAGATCCTGGTGCAAACATTTATTCGCACGTACTGTTCTTCCGTTATTCCTGAGTTAACTTGACCTCTGCACAACCGCAAACTTTCCGTCACTGAATTAACCTCAAAACTAAATCAACAGAGTTTTCCCGCAATTAATCCTGACTGCAGTCGTTTTCGCCAACTTCTCCTTGGAGTTCATGGTTATACCTCTTATTTTGTGAACTAGGTGTAGCTAGTTAACCTCTCAGCCAGTTGCTTGAAGTGTGTATATGTTAAAACTAGGCTGGAAATCTACGTGTCGGGATGCACAAACTATATTACTGACTTGGCTTGACTCGATTCGACTTAAGGAATGGTTTGCCCGAGAGTTATGCCAACATCCCGAAGACATCTTCTTATCAGCCCGTCGCTCGAGTTGGGGCTCGTAGCAGCATGCCGCCGATCTTCACTATCTCAAGCGGTGTGCGTCAGGATTGTCGGGTATCCCTTTCCTATTCAACCATAAATGCGCCCTGACAGACTGCGAATCTGATAGTATGGAACTGCCCCTAGGCATTCAACTCTGAAGCAGAGTTTGCAAACGGCGGTGCTTTAGTTCGAATTAGTTTACGACAGCCTGGATTATCATAGACAATTTAGAAGTTTCAGCATATCAGTTTTGCATGACCGTCGTCCCATCTAAATGTAAGGTGTTGCAAGATTAGCATGACTGCGCCTGCTCACAATCCTGGTGGTGAGCCGTTGGGGTTAGTTCTTAAGTTCAGGTGCCTCTGGAGCTGTATCACCACCGGTGGAATGTCTGATAACATCAGAAATCGTACGGCGTTTGCCAACTTACACTATCCATAACGTCGGGAGGATCCTAGTCATTCTGTGAAAGACAGTGTGTAGTGTCATCGTAAGAGTTGTCCTGCTATAGGGCTGCAAAATCTGTCCCATTCTCGCCGAAGGTGCTCACAATTTCAGTTCTCAGTCATCCGTGTCCCCGAAACAGGCGGCGTTTAGTGGGGACACCACGTCAGAAATGACGAAGTTTGTCGACGTGTCTTGGGAATGGACTGACTCTGTCAACCCCCAAGCATAATGATCTCGTCCCGCAAGCTTCGTTGGTTTTACACACTTTGCGAATGCCAACTCACCGTCTGCCACATCGTACCTTGTTTATGAGTGGTGGGCTAGGCCTCACTCAGCAGCCTGGTGGTCTGCGTATGTTTTCGATTCGGGACATGAAGGCAGGTACACTGAAGCTTGTTTCATTAAGGCTTTCCCAGTCTACCAAGTGGGATTGAAAAGACAATAAACACTTGATTGAAGAAGCCGTGTGATGCCGCGAAGAATGGAAGTCACTGGCGCTCGTGTTGTGAACCTGTACGTCAGTATACTTTTTCTCCCCTTACATTTTTCTTCTTTATCCACCACAATACTTTTTCTTATATTGTAATGGAGTCGCCAGTTCATGTGGTCATTTCATGTTACATACATTAGTCGGTCGGTTAATATTTACGTGGTTCGCTAGCCCATTTTCGAGAAGATCAGATTGTCAACCTGCTACTGTCGTTCCACAGATTTCATTGCTTCTGACATTTATGGACTCCTAGTCTCGTTTAGGGGTAGATTTGAGGTGGCATCACAGCCTAAATAAAGGAAGACGACTACGGCACCTGTGTGCCGAACACAAACTATTATCAGCACACCTCACTTTTAGACATGATTCGCGTAATTACTGCACTTGGCGTCCCCCTTCTCCGAATCAGGCCTGGTCTCAGATGAACCACGTCGCTGTTAGCTGTAGGTGGCATGGCTCCATTCAGGACTGTCGTTCTTGTTGTAGCTCATGCTTAAATTTAAATCATACATTACTACGTTATCCTTTTGTTCTTACTTTCGCTGAGCAATGCCCCTAGTGACCACAACGGATGGCTGTTTGGAAAATGGGACCATTCTAGAACACCGGTTAGCACTTCTAACTCGGAAGATCCGAACAGCTGCTGGGCCCGAATCTCAAAGGCCATATATGATGCACGTACTATAGCATGCGGCATGGTGGCTTATGGGTTAAACAGGCATGATCTCAAGGAAGTCTGTAGATTTGTGTGATGTCATATCGGACATTTCTGAAGGCAACTTATTTCAGCTTGGGAGATGAGTTGATGCTTTGCCCAATCTTTGATCGTGAAGCTTCGTTAACTGGGAAAGATAATCAGCGGAAAACCGTTCTTGTTTTGCGAAACGTCGACAGATTCTTCAAACTTATCTACACCACTCGCCTAAGTCACTTGCCTATTCCTCAGTGAAGTCATCAACGTGGCAGATGGCACATTAGTCCAAAATAAGTTCAGAAGGTTAGACCGATCTGCAGAACATTTTCAGGATAAATACTGTTCGTCTACTGTTTGCAATCATTATCATAGCGATTCATCAGTGGTTTATGTTAATGCTTGACTGCCACACAGTTGTAAAGAAAAAAGCAGACCCTGTACATGAAGAGAGAGGAAAAAAGGGGAGAAATGCCCTAACTACTAAGAATAGCTACGTCTATATTAAAACATTCAACATCAAGGTGCCTACACCTTGCAAACAAATAACCGGGCTGTAAGTGAAGGTAAGGCGTCATCAGCAGGACAGCTTTCCTACAACTTTTACTGTCCCGCGTCATTAAGTGTATTCACTCTACAAACAACACCAAACAACGACAAAATTCACATCACCTAATCCGATTAGCCGCCATCTCACTTAACGTCCCCAGCCACGAACTCTGTGACTCGCCAATTCCCCAGCCCGGGAGAGGAACCCCGTCTAGAGTGGCCAACCCCTTGGTGAAAGGCTGTATTCCTCTACACTAGGTCATCAACCGTCCACCTCGCAGATTACGCCAGTCGATCAAACCGTAGGCAGAGTGCTCGGTGTGGCAGACAACTAGATGACACCCTTAGTGCCTGGCCTAGCTATCTAAGTCTGTGCGAATGTAAGAATTGAACAACAAAAGCTCGTTCGGTAATCACTGCCAGATACCTGCTTGCTAACCTCTTCGTTGCTGACCAAATGCTGACATTGGTGGTCAAATACCTGAAGACGGCACCTTGTGAGTGTCATAAAAAACCTTCCATTAGTTCGTCTATAACAAAATTGAACGAAAGTAGTAGACGTGGACAGGCTTCATGTACGATGCTGCTGGCGCTGAAACTTTCTGGCCGCTCATCGTAACTCCTAACTTGAGGTGAAGTGTGGGAACAAAGCGCCGACAATATGTTCGCATATTTGGCCAGTACACCCCTGCGTTTAAGTGATTCTAAAAGTGAGAATGAAGACATATAAGTGAACATGTGTTTTCGATAATTCATCTTCAGACCGGTACAACTATATAAGTAGTTAATAGAGTTAGATCGAGATAGCGATCAGATTTATTACGGAGAAACTAGGTCACTGGTCAGTCAGTTGACGATGGCTTGACCGGTCGGTTACGTCACGCTTGTTCATCGGTTCGACTGCGCAGGTTGGCCATCGATCATATGGATTTGCGGCCATTGTAAGTGCAGCACCTGAAAAAACCGTTTTTGATGACATAATATCGGGTCAAGCAGCCTGATTCCAATAGCCTCGGCAGTACGAAGTGTTCTCATTCAGACAGCTTTTGATGGGTTGCCTGGTACGCGATATACCACTTTGAACGTTTGATCAGTTTTCACTTGGTGTCCGCTTTCAACCAGATGAGCGAGGATGACACTGTTGACCGATCGTGATTCCTCGTGCCCCAGCCACCGTGGATAGTGTTCTCGGATTCGTTTTGAAAGCTGTCTTGACTTTCGACCAATATAACCTGTTCTACAGGAACAAGTGAATGAGTAGATGTGCACAAATGAAACCTGAACCATTAGTCTATCTTTGTTATCAAACCTGAGGATTGGAGTTGTGAAGAATGGAATACTGAGTTCAGCTGTAGCATAGGTCCTGCTGATTGTTCCGTTGAGCCTATTTGTCATCCATTCTGCGACATTGCCACCTTTGAACGGTACTCGAATAAACACATGCTTCTTTCTTACATCATGTACTTCAGGTCCAGGTGATATGCTGATCATATTTCTGGCGATAAATTGTTTCGGGTAGCCGTTGTTGTGAAGTAAGTTCTTTATTAATTCGAGTTCACTTTCTAACGTATCCGGTAAACAAATTTTGTATGCTCTATCAATCAGGCAACGCACTAGATTTCTCTTCTGTTCTAGGGGTACAAAACGGGAAGTTTGTTTACTGACCTGCCCACGTATTCTTGCGGTGAATTCTGCGTTGCATAGTACCATCTATTCGTCGATGTAAGCGAACATCTAGGAAAGATATCTTGTTTCCAGTCTCCTCCTCAAGTGCAAACTTAACCGACTGATGGGCGCGATTGAATATTTCGAGTACTATGTACACATTAATATCCGAACTGGCTAAGATAAATATATCGTCTACGTGGTATTGACTGAACTGACTGATGGTGGATTGAAGCGTGGTGTGTTTAAGCTTCCCCATGAATTTGTCGGCCAAGAAAGGTCTGGGTGGGGATCCCGTTGCTACACAATGTCTGCCGATAAGGCACATAGTTGAACATCGAATATGCGACAGAGCAAAAGCTATTTCAACTTCAGTGGTAGTAAACCAATATCGATTCTGGTCTCAGACACATAGTCACAGACACAACTGACGGTTTCTAGCAGCGGTGCGTTTGTGGATAACGAAAGTACGTCCAGTGAGCAAGATTTCTGTGAGTTCGTGTTAACATTCTGTATGCATTCGACAAATTCAAACATATAACGTATACTGAGCGGGACAATCGCTTTTCGGACGGGTTCAAGCAGTTTCACTAGCCACTTCGCCGTTGAGTGGTAGGGCGAATTCATCGTATGAAGTATTTGAACGAACCGGTACACCACATTTGTGGACTTTTGATAATCCATAGAGACGGACTATATTAGAACCCTGTGATCGTAGTTGCTCACGAGTCGCGACGTTTATCGGATTTACGTTCTTTACTAACTTAAGACACTTAGTGATCTGTTGTTCGATACACTCGGTTTTGCCCCTTTCGTTGGCCACTCCACGAAACTTGGTGTAGATCGATCCACTGAGTCGAGTGCACTTTTATCGTCGAGAAATACGGCGATTGTTTGCCGGCAGTAAGTATGACGCTGTTTCAGAATTTGGCGGAGAGTGAAAATTTGATCAGTGTATCACCTCTCAGGACGAAACCCTGCCTATACTTCCCCAGTGTTTGCTTCTTCAGCCGCAATGAGCCGTCTAAGTATAATGGATGCCGGGACCCTAGTAACGACTAGGGTCAAGCTAATTCTTCCATAATTTTTGAAAGATTCCTGGACTCCGTTCTTGAATATGGGAACTAGTATTGAGTGATCCCAGCACAGAGGAATGTTCTCCGTCGTTCACACGAGTTGAAGCAACTTGAATCAAGTCCTCTACTAACACCCCTTCACCTTCTTTGGAAAGTGCCGTCCCGAGATCATCTAGACCATCAGTCCTATTAGGTTTTAGATCTGAAATGCGATTGTGAACTTCAGTCCTAAATCCACTGACCAAGGTATTACCCTGCAAGCATTTTCTGTAACATAGTAAGAGCAGGAGGCCAGTTAAATTGACTCTCAAAGTATTCCACTCAACGCTCTAACCATCTAGACTTGTTATGGATGAATGTGCCATCTGCTTCACTGACGGACGGTCGTCTGGGGCCAGTGACACGGATAAGCTTGAACAGTCTGCCAATGTTCCTAGAAACGAAAGCGACCGGCAATCAGGCTACGATTCAGCTTCTTACGGATATCTCTCCTAGAATTGTTGTATGGATTGCTGGGATAATTGTTGCGTCTGGCATCTCATAACTCTAATGATTTCTCTGAAATCCAATGTTTGTTCGGCTCACAAACCACTGCATATTACAGTACTTGCTTCATTAATAGCCTGTGGAATTTGTGTCCATTAGTTATTAGAATCTTCGGAATGAGAACTGCTAAGTTCGCTTTTCAGGCCATTTTGCTACTTATGTTTTACTGATGGCGTAGCTAATTTTTCAAAAGCTAGTCGTTGTCCGTTTGGGCCGTTGCTCAGTGAAAGCAAATACGAAACGGCAACGTACCCACGGCTGGTCCGAATCGAAGTATGTGCTCCAATAAGAACGATAGTCCTGAATGGAACCTCGTCACCTATAACTAACAGCCATGTGGCCTACTTGAGACCAGGCCTGATTCGGAGAAGAGGGCGCCAAGTGAAACAGTGACTCGCACGATCTTTAAAGCTAGTGCTGGCCAAAAATAATTCATTCTCAGCCCACAATTGTAATAGTCGCCCGCCATTATTCGATCAGTGTGATGCTATCCCAAACCTGCCACGTAGACGAGCCCGGACATCACTAAGGCGACGACCTGGGCATTCATATCTCCGGCCAGAATTACTATGTCAGAACCATTTTTTGATCGAAGAACGGTCAGATCTAAGTAAAAAGCGTCCTTGACACTGACTTCACTGCAGTCACAAGTGGACACAATGAGAAGATTTCTCAATATTTTGCGTTTGAAGCAGGCCTTAGCGGAACCTGTCAAGCGGACGGCACAAAGTCTAGTGTTTACAAGAATCCAGTCGTCCAACGCTACTGCGGTCATCGTGCTGATAACTACACCTATTCCACCCTGACCGATAGCGACGGCTGTGGAGTCACCAGAAGTGTACAACCAGTGTCGGGTAGACAGTGGGGGTACCGTTAGTCCCATACGTTTACTGTCCTAGATTCTACTGTCTGAAATTTGACAGACATCGGTGTTCAAAGTCTAACATCCGCGCGAAAGTGGCTTGTTGACGTATCTGCTTTAGCGAGTGAACATTGAAGGCACCTAATCCGTATTATAGGTCTAAACCAGGGACGACAAAGGCCTGAGACTGGTTATTAAGAGGTGGGAGTTACCGGCGCAGTCACTATGATTAACTATATCTTTGGTGAGAGGTGTAGAGTAATTAGTTTGAATGGGGTTGGGAGTTGATCTGAGAGCTAACTCTGATAGAACAGTGAGGGTGGCTTCAACAGTAGTATGTTGCTCCCTATCCACCCTGCTGTATGCAGCAGGTAGGGCATCTGAATTTATGCTACGAGACGGCAGATACAGGATGGAGTTATTGGTGTTTTGAGTGGCCATGGTTGTTTGTGGACTGATATACTGCCAGGACGTCCAGACCTGGATAGGATAACGATTCGGGTTCGCAGTCAAAACCTTTGGCTCAAAAGCTCATACCACAAGACAGCGGGAGAGTGGCAATTTAGCAAAACTGGTACTTTTTCGGAAAAGATGCTCATCTTTTTCCAACCCTAAACGTGAAGGACCAGGAGACTATTGTTTGTCAGACATCTACCTTTCAGCTTGCCTGGTATGAGTGACTCTGTCGGTGTGATCGTCACATCACCCAGTTTAGCCCAATAGATGCGTAAGCCATCACACCGCATCAGCGTTCAGGCTCGTTGTGATCGTTTGTACTTTGTTGGCGTCGCAAACTTGCAAGGTGGTGTCCTGGTCAGTAGATTTCAGACTGACCCGCGAAAAACTGAAAGACTCTATTTCATTTTGGCTTCGTGTCGGTCATACGCCTATACCAACACTATCATTCTCGCTGTGACTTCTGTTTTAAGCGGCGAAAGCGAGATTCTGAGGTCACGTAACAGAGACTTATATAGAAAAAGGGAAGAAGATGAGATTGATTGGCTTAGTGCCTGGTATGAGTGACCCTGTCGGTGTGGTGGTCACACCGTCCAGTTTGGCCCAGTAGGTCATCGAGATACGCAAGACGTCACACCACGTCAAGGTCCAGTCTCGTTGTGAGATAATCTCGTGGTCAAGCTGGGGTGGGAATCGCACTGAGTCCCAGAGCAGAGCAATGTTTGCTCAATTGGATCCCAGTGAACAGTTATTTTTCCGCTGTCGGACTCAATACTTCGGTTAAAGTCTGTCGACGCAAATCAGAAAGGTGTTGTGTTTTCATTATATCAGCGTACGCTCCGACGGACAGCTGTTCGGATGCTACCAATGACGTGTTCTATAACGACCTCGTTGATCCTCTGAAGCAAACTAAACACTCAGACATCATCATACTAGCGGGTGATTTTGATGTTCAGCTTGATCGTCTTTCTTCGGACGAGAAGCGTCTGGAAGGTACGTTTGGTGTCCGGGCACAACACACTGACGATGGCGAAAGACTACTGCAGCTGTGCGCATCCCACGGTCTGTATATTTCGAGCACCGCATTCCAACACAGGAAAAAGCACTGTGTTTCATGGAGGCCTCCGTGTGCTTCTCAGCCGTGGACACAGTTGGATCTTATGGCAGTTAGTTACAGGCGGTGCCAGTCTGGTAAGGACTGTTGTGTCTTTTGGAGCAACCACCTGGACTCGGACCATGCTGTTGTGCGTGCCCGTTTTACTTTGTCATCTGACCAGAGGACATACGCTCGTAAATGCAAGGCACTTAACTGGCAGTCGATCGAGGGAAGTGTGAAGGACGTTTACCAGGAGGCGTTGGTGAACAAGTTGCCCAGTTCGAATCAGGTGAGGAATCCTAATGAACACTGGGGTCAAATCGCCGCAGCCATGAAAGCGTGCTGTGAAGAGGTATGTTCCGAAGAGGCTGTTCAGTTACAACAGAAATGGATTTCTGTCACGTCAATAAACCTCATGAGCAAGCGTCGTTCGATCCCACCTGATTTCCAATATGATGACGACCGTCGAGAACTTAAACGTAAACGGACTAAAAACTTGTGCAAATACCTCGAACACTATTTAGTTGAGCAGTCAAGAGCGATGGAAAGATCTTTTTTATCTGAGAAGAGCAGAAGGCTTTTTTTCCTGATTCATGGTTGTACTGGTCGCCGAGTTGGTGAGAACATATGTGAAAACGATGGCTCACTTATCACCAGTCAATCGCGTTGACTTGACAGGTGGGCTGAACATTTTGAGGAACAGTTCAGCTAATCTGAACCAGATCATGTGGACGACGGGACCCGAATGGTCACTTATTACGTTCCAGACAGCCCTCCATCGGGAGCAGAAGTGATCCTGGAGCTTAAGTTATTGAAGGCTTCTGAACCAGACTTCCTCTCTCCTCTTTTTAAGGATAGCGGGGAGAGGTTGATATCAGAACTGACAAAACTCCTCCAGACGACCCGAGAGACTGAAGAGGTACCTCGTGATTGGTGCCTATCAACAGTAATCCCCGTTTTCAAAAAGGGGGCCCGAAGTCTATGTGACAATCACAGAGGCATCAGTTTGGTGTCTATTGCATTCAAGTTACTCATGGGCCTCATTTTACGTCGGCTCACTAATCCCAGAGAAAGTCAGATATGCGAAGAACAGGCAAGATTCCGATCCGGTCGAGAGTGCGTTGATCATACTTTTACCTTGCGACGGATCTTGGACCATCGGCACTCTTATGGGCAACTGATGGTCGTGGTCTTTTTGAACGTGAAGGCAACTCTCGATCCAGTCGCTAGTAACGTTCTCTGGAGCTGTCTTTTTCGCACGGGAGTACCAGGGAAATATTTGAATCTGTTGAGATCATTGTATGCTCACTCTGCAAGTAGGATGAGAGTTAATGGCTAACTGTCTCGGTCGTTCATCACTTTTAGTGGTGTTCGTCAGGGGTGTCCGATTTCCCCCTTCCTGTTCAATTTTGTCATAGACGACATAATGAAGGTTAGGCTCAAGGATTCCAGTGGGCTTGGTGTTGAACTTCTTCCTGGAGCCAGATTGATCAATCTGGAGAATGCAGACGACGTTGTCTTACTTAACCTTTCAGCTGATTACACGCACACTACGCTGAACAAGGTGAATGACTGGGCTGGTTTGTCTGGAATGCGCTTCACAGCTTCAAAGTGCTGCTTCGAGACCAAGGCATTTCCACTCCTACTTTCTTCATTGCAGGTAATCCGCTTGAGACTGTGGGCAGTTTCACACACTTGGATAGCACTATCTCGTCAGCTTATAATATTGCTGATCAGATATTAGGAAGAAAAGCATAGACACGAGTTACGTTTGTCAAACTGCGTCATCTGTGGCGTTGAAATTATGTCCGGTTTTCGCTGAAAGGAATGGTATATAATACTTGTGAGCATTTTGTTTTTCTCTGTGATTCGGAAACGTGACCTGTTCGCAAGGAAGATATCAACAAGCTTGCTGTGTTTGATTGTCGATATCTCCGCGCACTGGTTCACACTAAGTGGACTGATCGCGTGAGCAACACGGCCGTTCGCTTGCGCATATTCCGGAATGCTCGGGATACGTGATCAATTGGTCAACTACTCGCGTTGCACAGCCTGCGATTGTTGGGCCACGTACTCTATATGTCATCTGATCGTTTAACGTACCGAGAATTATATAAAATTGGGTGAAAACACATGGTGGTCAAGCAACAACGTGGTCACGAAATAGGAAGGCGCTGACTGCTCCACTGAGCAAAGTGGCTAGGTGTCGGCTTCCTGGATGGGGTCCTCGTGATCATTCAAATCGCTGATTAAAGACGCTATCCGAGATGGCGGTGTGTCGCAGTCAATGGCGTACCTGCATCGACACCGTTTCCGGTTCTTTTGCTTAGTCTTCCGTTATTAATCTTCAACCTACTTAGTAACATTTTCTTCTAGGATTTTCTAAGCCACTGTTGTGGTGAGTGGCGACCCAAGCCAAAGTACCTGTTAGTCAGGCTCATGACTGCTATGATGTTGACACTAATCCGCCCGCAATTACCACTGAAGGATCTGTTTTTACACACTTTCTGCAGCACAGCAGGAGCACACGAGTTTACGTACAAAAGAAACAAGGTTTAACATGTCTCTCGTCAGCAAGTACTAGGCTTTAATCACATGGTCTGTAGTAGGATGCGTTGTGTGTTGAACGCGGTTACCCAGGGATCATGCGCGTTACCGGGCTTGGCTTTAAATGAGTTAGTACCATATAGCAATAGCGACGTCGGCTATAACTGCTCGGCCGTAATATGTGAGCGTACTAAATTGTCCAAAAGGTATGAAGCCATTTATATTACCATAGATTTGAAGTGAATTCAGGTCGATCACAACATATTTTAAGTTATGCACTGCATTTAGTTGCATTCAGATGTAGTACAATCCAGTGTTGATGCTGATTTCAAAGTCGTGAGATGCCTTATCAACCATCTTGCATACATTTCGCGTTATTGATGGAAATATTTGGACGCGTCTTCAGGAGGGCAACGCATGAAGTATTAATTCACTTTTAACCATCTCGGTAACAAAAATGGTCCATATGTAGGCGCACTTACTCCTCACTTGAGGTTCATTGGTGAACCGTACAATGTGGCATGTGATTTAAGACTACGCCCAACAACCTCTAACAGACTCCGTGATAACAAGAAATGTGTGCACCATCAGCAGAGAAGTACTTCAGAAAAACAGATTACCGTAAAACTGAATAGTATAGAGTAGTGCACATTTTCGTATTTTGCTTTATTTTCATACAGTCTGCACCCGTTATTCTTGTACAAAACAAACACCACTTGTTTGAACTGATTCGATTTAACAATACACTTATTGGTGTGCGCGTCTTGTCTCCTTGGTGTTCCTGCTCAGCCCAGATCGTGATTGTCTATAGTGAGCCATTCAAAAACTGCATTCTGAACTGACTTTTCGTGTTTATACTTTTATACAAGGCTAGTACTCTACAATAATAAGTAAATGTGGTGGAATGTGATGCATAATTTAGACGAGCTAAATGCCTTATTAGCCCGTTTAAGGTTAAGGGTACTTATTTTAAGCACTTTCGCGATACTAGCTCCGAGGTTCACACACCCAAAGTTTCCCCCAGCCTTATACTAACACGGATCAGAAGTCTCAGTGAGAAAACGGTGAATCTGCAAACAAACTTTATTTGTTTTATTTACTCACCGTACACAAGCGGACTTCAACGTAAAGAATAAGGGCGCTAGGGAAACGGACGTGAGAGAACCTTCAGCACAACCGCGCGGCAGCCGCCAGAGAGGACGTATGTCGACGGAAATTCCAGTTGACCTTCAGGATTCAGACAAGTGTCAGCCTAGTTGGGCGGCGTTCCCAGCGGTAGTAGCTAAAACGCTGTTATCCCAGTGAACGCAGCCTACAAGGGTGGAGATGGCGCAGATTCTTTAT
>LUCH01001223.1:89062-131883 GCA_013368495.1 Paragonimus heterotremus | reverse complement strand
AACTTCCGCAAACCAAACTTCCGCAAACCAGCCGCAAAATCAGCCATAGAGAAATTCGAAAGTAACACACGTTAACGTCGTTCTCGTTTATCGGTCGACTAAAACAAAACCACACGCTTCGTAACACACATTTTGGTGAGTTTTCTTCCTGCATTAGATACCGAGGTAAAATAGCGCAATATGTGGTCGATTTATTTTTTTAGCCACGATAACCGAAGAAATCATTATCTACGGCTAGCTTTCGTGCTGAATCGCTGAATCCAGGGACAAATTTTGAATTGAGCGCGCAAGACGACAGCACGAACCAACCAAACAGATATGCAACAAGTGTTACGGAAAGTTTGCTGAAGCGTTGGTGAATAAACCATCCTTCACATACAAGCTGGTGTTTATTATGACATGCAGGAAGCTCGGTGTGTTTTAATGGACTTCGGGAAATAATTTATGGTTGGTTAAGGGGATCTGTTCGCTTTCGGTACCTACTGTATCCATGTTCTCCCCGGCCTACGTGCGTGTTTCGGAGGGCGACGGGTGTGAACCCGTTGAAGTGCCCCTGGAATGTGACCAAACCTTATTGTTGCCAACTCTTACTGCCCTTTTTCCGAAATGCACAGGTTTGAAATATAAGGCGGTGGATTCTGGATGTTTTCGCGGGTTGAGACTTGTAGGCGACCATATCTACCTGCCTAGTGACGGCGGCTGGGAAGATACGGTCTTCTATTGCGTTTTCCCCAAAGGTGAGATAACGTTTGTTTGTATTTCTTCAACATTAATTCCGGTTGTCAGGACAACCATATTAGACTGTGGTGCCCTACGCTACCCCATTCAGTGGTTTCATTTTTTTCTAATCCTCTGGGCCTCTGTCGGTCTACAGTGGGTTAATGTAAAATAGGGTTTAGCATTATTGTCACGGCAAATATTAAAAACAGCGGTGGGTTATGAGCACATCCGGACCTTTCTCGGAGAGCCACTTATAAGTAGCTACTAATTGATAGTATTTAACAAAGTGAGGTGTGGTTATTACGAAACTGGAGGGTCCAGTGGAAAACGGAACTGTTGTTGGACGTTGGTGTGATGTCAGGAATGGCGGTGCGATGGTTTTCTCAGCTCATTAGAGAAGAAACCTTAATTCAGTCGAATGTTAGAAATATGGCGTGAGTCGTTAACTACATGCTTGAGGTCAGCAACGATTTTGACAATCGGTGTCTGCACAGTGCTATTTGCATTTTTCGTCGCTGCAATACACAACTCGATTGGGATTCTGAAACAGCGATCGCACATAAACACCGTATAACACTTGAATGGCATGTTTCCAAACGTGGAAATGAATTTTGGCATCTCAGGGTTGCTAATCCTCCGCTGGCGATCACCTTATGATGGCGGAAGAAAGGTAACCAGAAAGATAACTAGTTGTTTTTTTCCGGTTTATTTTCTAAGTGTTCATTGTCATTTCGTTGTATTATCGCATGCACTTTTCCTGCCGTTCAACCTCATGGATCATCAAGCACGGATAAGTCGTGTGCCGATAGTAAATGTGGAAAAGTTCCCAGGGATTGTGTAAAATGTCGTAGCAGCGGTGATTTTCCTTTTCCCCGCTGAATATTACTCTTTGTACTGAGCAGTTACTTTAAGAGTGAGAATCCCCCCGTTGGTTTATCTCTTTGTGGACATCGCACCTAAGCCCCAGGTGTTTATGTCCGTGGCTGACAAGCTATAGTGGCGACTAGGGCCATGTCGTTGGACATCGTTTCGCACAAGGCGGTTCACAAGTGCTGCTCCGTCAACGGAGTTGCTGGCCTCAAAGGTCCATGAAACTGCCATCATTAGTCGTTTATGGGTATGATTTCTGACAACCAACGCAGTGTGGGTGCGACTGGAGCTTACTGTTCACGGATTTCTTTTGATGATGAAGTCACCTCGCGAAGAACCATAGCACCTTGGATGTTACCGATGTCAGGCTTGTTGCTGAATAGTCATCGCAAGTTTACTAAAGACCCTTCATGAGGTCCGCTTCGGTTGTGCTATTTATTACGGGTCTTTTTTTATCGAAACGGTGAGATCTATTGTAGCAAAGCTCCCATTCTTGGTGAAATATGGAAACAGTTCGAAAGGAGACCATTAGTTTTGAAGCGTTCATCAGACGCAGAACACTGGTAGTACCGTGAGACAAAAGCAGGGTCGCTGACTACCAGTTAAATTGCGATTTGAATTGTCTGGTCTCCGACTGCAAATAAGTTTGTCGTTATTTCTGTCCTTTTTGCTTACCTCCAGTTCTTGTTCACCACCAGAGGCTGTAATGAGCCAGGATAACTTCAGTGTGCTTCCAGATGGGCTGTTTATCTCACTTGCAATTTTTGTGTGTATGTTGGCACAGGTATCGTAATTGGCCGTTAACTACGAACAAGCAAGTACGATTGTCATAAGGGACAAGTAATGCATGTAAGGGTGTGTTTGAAAACTTAGCGAAGTATGTAGTGTACATGGTCTCACGTAAACTCCATGTCTATTATGTTGGTGTTTCTAACTTTCATGTTATCCTTTTGCTTGTCAGCTGATCCTCCTTTAGTTTGGTTTTATCGGATATCTTCAGACTCGGTTCTTTAATTTTCCGACCTTCCGTCGTTACCACAATTCCGTACTGATTGGCTGTCCCAGGCAACCTTTCCTACCTTTTACAAACTTTACGCCTTCTCTTTTTCCTTGCAGACAACAAGCGTAAAGGTGATGAGGATACCGATGATGTAAAACAAAAAGTCAAATGTCTGGGAGGTCGTAAATGTACTGACTTGATTGTTTTAAACCTCGCCTGGCAAACAGATGAAGTGAAATTGCGAAGTTATTTTTCGCAATTTGGAGAGTTAGTGATGGTCCAAGTAAGTAACTAGTTTGTTGTCTGTTATCGTTCTACTAGTACCGTGCTCTGTTCGTTGTACGTTTGACGTTCTATCTGATGTACTACTAGTTTGCAAAACGCAGTGGTTGCCTGGTGAGATTCAATTGTAAATTTGGGAGATAGTATTGGTTGATTTGAACCATCTTAAGTGTAAACGAATGGTTGCCTGGTGAGATTCAATTGTAAATTTGGGAGATAATATTGGTTGATTTGAACCGTCTTAAGTGTAAACGTTAGTAAGCAGCACTATTTGTGAGATTCATTCTTAAAATCTATCTTCTGTGCACATATGGAATACATAATGTGTTTTATGTAGTAGTAGGCTTTGGTATTACTATCGGAATAAGCGGAGACAATGCCGGCAATGGATACAATGACAATGAGGGTGCCACCGTCCTCTATTCCTCCCCGTTTCTAACGGCATTTCATCCGATTACTGTCCTCTCTGAGGTTCTAACCTGAAGATCGTTACGGACTGAAACCTCCACATTCGAAGTGCCATTCTCTTCGTTGCATTCATTAAACATCCAGTTTTTGTTCCCAGACGCACTAAAACAGCTGACGGATAACTTCTTTTCGGCGTCCAGACATCCATTTCAGTCAGCTTGGTCGACTGGTAACGTTTTAGTCAATCGATAAAAACTGTATTCAAGGAAAGAAAAGCAGGCTCCTGTAAAAACCGCGAAAAATCCCGCCTGACGCCATAACTGGGACTCTGGTGTCTGTCAAATTTCGATCATTTATTGCAGCCCGAATGGCAGGCGTCAGTTATAGGGTTTCGTCCAAAACAAGGGTATGCTACTGGCCGTTATCGATGACAGCGCATTCGTCTCAGTGGATTGGCATGTTTTCTGGAATGTCTAGTGTACATGTAGTGAACAGGCTCGTGAACATATTTTGTTTGAGTCTGACAAATCGCCCAACCGTTTCGCCACTAAGATCTGCCCACGTTGAGGCACACTGCTATCCATTTTTGTTTAGTTGGATTGCGAGTGATGTAACGGGGACCCTTCGGCATTCATAGGATGCCGACGTAGGTCTCGCGCTTGGCTATGGACTGACTGATCGTGGTAGCTACAGGCAAGTGTTGCTATCTAACAATTTTTGAGGTGACCCCTCGTATTCTGTCGACTTTTGAATAGTGTTTTACAGCACAAAATTGCCGAGTGTCTATAGGACTGCTACAGTTGTAGATTATGTTGAACGGCGAAATTACAGAAGAGAGTTCGTACGGGCTTAGGGAAGTACTGGTAAAATGCATTGCGGTCAATTCTGAAAGGTTAAAAAATTGCTCATGGTCTCTAGAGTTTTTGAAATGCGGATTATGTAACTCTAGCCCCTTGTCCGATTTTCGTCTTTGAGCTTTTAGAGACCACTGGAAACGTGCTTTCCACTTTGATTATAGAACGGAAGTAAGTGGTCGATTCCATTCTTCAGGCGGTTTGTTTCCTCTGTCTCGACTTAAAACGTATGGAACATCAGCTTGGTGTTTAATCGCTCAACAGGAAAACACTTTGAATGCAGGATTCACAACTATCCAATAAGCACGCTTCAATGTGCTCCGTATAATAAAACTCGTGTATCACAATGGTGCACCTGTTAGTCAAAACTTGAATTCGCCTAGATATCCATGTTAAACTTTTATGGTACAGGTTGAGCAAAAGAGAAAAAGTTCATTGTGAAAAAGCTCGTCTTTTTTCGAAGTATTGTTCCAATCACAAAGGTTGGACACGTAGGATCAATGAACCACTCCGTTGATGTGTGACTGGAAGAAATGAATAAGCTGGGTTTCGGAATACATTCATTTTTTTATGGATAGACAGTTGTCAAGTTGTACTTTGGCGTCAACGAAGTAACGACCATTGAAAGTTTGCTTACGAAGTACTTAGTGCTAAGACTGTGATTACATTGCCCACCATCACAGTACCCGTTATCAGATTCAAGTACCTCGAAAACCGAGGGAGAATGGGTGAAATAAACAAGGGAATAGCGTAAACTGGAACTGGTGCGACGAAAAACGCCAAAACCGATGGTAATACGCAGGCTATTTACTACTGCGAAAAGTCTAGAAAGTGGTAGGCTTAGTTACATGCACCGCAGTCAAGTACACTTCGTCAAGGTATGTCGGTTTGATCATTTTACTGAGGAAAATGTAAAAGGTTTCGGTAGGCCCTAAGCAGTTCTTAACGGATTTTATTCCAGTAGTCTGTTTCATCTGGTTTCGTTCGGTTGTTGAAGATCGGATTGTTGTTCATTTGGTAGTTTTTGAGTTTTGAATTAGTTAGCTTGCGAAACCTTTAGGGATTTTTGAGTTTTTTTTGTCTGGAATGCATCAACTGCAATGAATGTAAAGAAAATGAGGCGGATTTGGTGATCTTCACCAGTTACAGTTACCTCTGTTGACAGAAGCATCCTTCTAAAGCGTATGAGCAACATTTTGGACAACCATGAGAGTGAGGTTGTTATGTGGTTACGAAACGTAACTCTTCACAGTGTTGAAAGTAAACCGTTTAGATATTCGGTCATCGGTATCTGCGTTTGGTCGCATACATCGGGTGATATCAACTGATGTGCGATAGTGGGATTTGAGGAGGTATGTGCGACCAGATGGTCAGGTCTGTTCACTCTTGGATTTTAAGAATGCATGGACTATAAATTACGGAAGCAAACCGACCGTCCATCAACCCGCGGACTCTACGGATGCAGCAGCAAATTATTGTAAAGTTCCAGGTGGACAGGATAATTCGGTTGGTTTGTTACCTTATTTCGCGTTCGTCTTTCTGGCTAGGAGCTTCGATGACTTAGGAGACGGTGGCTGGTCTGGTTTAATAGTGTGAGTCTTTTGTAATTGTGCTGTCCGTGAAGTTGGATATCAAGGGTTCCGACGAGATGCAACTCGGTTGTAATTTTCACCGTTCGTGGACACTGTTGTTTTCTCTGATTCACCTACATCTAATCGTGTTATTCACATGGGCAACCATGCCTTGGAGCGTTGTATCCAAACATTGAATTTAAGTGTTCCGCTGAGATTTATTTAAGTCATATGATGCGACTGTAGGAACGGCACAGTCCTTTTTATTTCCACTTTGTAAATTTATCTATCTCATGTCTGTTTTCAGATCAAGCGGGACCCAAGCACCGGAAAAAGCCGGGGTTATGGTTTCATCCGTTTCAGTGAATACAGTGGTCAGGCTATGTGCTTAGCGGAAAGACATATGATTGACGATCGATTGTGCGATGTGCGCGTACCCTTGTCGAAGGTTTGTGACCCTCTTAGCTTCATCGTAACAGGTTTTGTTTTCCCGTTCATAGTCACTAGGTGCCAGCTAAAGTTGTGGATGAGTTTAAACGTTTTTTCAGTTTCCTTATATCAAACTTTGCGCTACGAGTTATGTACGCATCACTCCTTTCCACCCAACAAAGTGGGTGCTCGATTGACAACGAGTAACCTACTTATTCCACTACTGAAAAGTCCGATATTGCGGCAACGGCTATGCTGTTGCTAGCAGTAGCGAGCTTGTCTTGTATCTGCCAGTTCTCGTGTTCGTGAGTTGTCAAAACCAGTTGCAGCTCGAATCGTGTCCGGGCGTACCACTCGAAGCTGAAAGTGTTGTGTTAAATCTGTTCTACAATACTATCGGATGTTTAATATAACCCTTAAGGTAACCGAAACTTTCAACTGAATACAAACGAAACTGTCGTAGTTCGTGACAAATGCAAGCACGGTCTGCTGCCAGTCTTGAAGTGCTTCGCACCTAGATGGCGCGCAGTACATGCACGATACATCAATCGTTAACGGTCTGGCTCTTCAGTTGCCTATGCATTTTCATAAAAGTGAACCGTAAAACCGACATGGTCTGCTATCCTGCTTCCAGTTGGAATTGCCACATCGTCATTGATGCAATCACGCAGAGCGTTGTGTAAGACGTTGTGGATGGCGAAGTTGAATTTAGAGGAGTAACGTTGCCATATGGCGACATGTGACGTTTCCGCCTGAAGTATGCGGATGAATTGTGTTACTTAGTCTCTCCGCTGAAGACGTGCAGATCATACTGGTCAAGACGGATGATCAGACTGGTTTGTATGGAATGCGCTTCGCACCCTCAGAGTGCGAAGTGCTGCTTCAAGACCGGAGCATTTCCACTCCTACTTACTTCATTGCAAGCAATCCGCTCGAGACTGTGGACAGTTCCACATACTTGGGTAACACTATCCTGTCAACTTGTTATATTGCTGATGAGATGTCAGTGAAGATAGAAAGGGCACGAGCTGCCGTTGCCAACTTGCGTCATTCATGACATCGAAATGGTCTCTGATTGTTTATGAAAGGAAGGGTATACAATGTATGTGTACGTGCTGTTTTGTTCCGTGGCTCGCAACAAAGATGTCAACCGACTTGTTGTGTTTGACCATCGTTGTCTCCGCCAATTAGCCCACATCAATTGGACTGATAACGTGGACAATACGGCCGGCGCGTATTCCGGAACGCTCGGGATGTGCGATCAACTGATCAACAGATCAAGTTGCACAACCTGGGATGGTTAGGTCACGTACTCCGTATACTAGCTGAGCGTTTACCTTACCCGGTATTATATACTGAGACCACCAACAGTTGGGCGAAACCACATGATGGTCTATCAACAGTGTGATCAGGAAGCATGAAGACTGTCTGCTCCACTATGTAAAGTGGTTAGACATTGCATGCCTGGCTGGGGTCCTCGTGATCCCTTCAGTCGCTGGTTAGAAACGCTACCCAAAGTGGCGGTGTGTCGTAGTCAATGGCGTACATGCATATGTACCATTTCTAGTTCTCCCACTTAGTCCTTTGTTAATTGTCAACCGTCTTAGTAGCGTTTTCTTCTAGGATGTTCCACGTCATTGTTAAAATGGGCGGCGGTCCGTGCCACAGTACCTTCTGATCAGATTCTTCGCTATGGGGTGATGCCTTATGCTCTAGTTCCATGGGATATCTCACTGTACTAATTCTTTTAGAGTAGACATTTACTCCATTGTTCAACAAGCATATTCAGGGAAGAGCTCTGTCGGCAAGATGGGGTGTTCCCCCGGTTGTGTTGGCGAACGTGGCAGTGTTCACGCTACCCACAGGAATGTGAAGTTGATCCGAGCATCTATGACCTGTGTGAAATCCAGCTCACAACACCGTTCTTCACGCTTCTCGGATAACCGGCAGAGCATAACGGACACCAGAAGCTTAGGTGTACCTGAAATCACACTGGTTCTTCGGTAGTCGGTGTCGACGTCGCATCGGTACCCTTAGAGATGGGAGTAACTGTCGATTTGTCAGTACGAGGGATCTTTTTCAACATTTTGGACGACTAAGTTAGTTATTAAGCTGATCAGTAGTACGTTTCACAAAGAAACCGCCAGAGTAAAAATGTAAAAAAATGACTCAACTTAAAATAAGGGGTAGGGGTTATTTACGGATCAGGTCTAGCGTCCTTATCTGGACCACAACAACTACCGTGGATGTTTGGCGATTTTTGTTTACACAAGTCTGGTCTGGAAAAGCGGACGCTTTCAATTCCCATAGCAGATAACAGTATCTATCTTAAGCTCTTGTTGTACGCTGACGGGGTTTCAGAGATATTTGGGAACGCTTGATTGACGTCAACTGTGTGCCCACTCTCTTTCAAGTGTTCCAAACTTGCACTGTTAGCTGTCGTGGCGGCACCACTACTGAAGGATTTTGAGAAATGCTCGGCACTGTGCTTGAACAATCTTATTGTCTGGTATATCTGGCAGTGCGTGTGAATTGATTTGGAACAACGAACGCATCTCAACCGTTTTTAAAAAACACCAGAGTTAGGTGGGGTCGGGTGCTTTTCGGCGTTTAAGCATTTGAGTATCCCTTCGGATTTTCACTTTTGCAAGCGTCCCACGGACGCAGTACCTCTTCGATGATAGTAACGACGTTCGTCTGTCGGTTACGCGTTGCCGGATCGAGCCCCAGACAATGGATACTACGTAACCCTGTACGTCACGTGACGGCAAACATCTTTTGACATCAAGACAAGGAGCTTATAGAAATTGAACATCACCCACAATTGATCGCCCCTGTCACATTCCCGTAGACTTTTCAGTTGGCCCCTTTCGAAAAGAAGCACTAGACTCGAGTTTCGCTTTTGTTAGGGCTCGTCAGTAATGCATCTCCTTGCCACTGCCGGGACTAAAACTCCGGCCACGCTTTTCATGAGGCAATCGTGTTTTCAACTGCGACATTGACCTCACATTTTCTGGTGGTTAGAACCCTAACCATAATATCCTCACTGCGTTACATTTCCGTCTTCATACTTCAGTCTAAAACAAACGCCTTCCAAATCATGTCTAGTGTCGTCATAAGGTTATCACACCCTCATGATGTTTCCATTTG
This sequence comes from Paragonimus heterotremus, assembly GCA_013368495.1. Classification (NCBI taxonomy): domain Eukaryota; kingdom Metazoa; phylum Platyhelminthes; class Trematoda; order Plagiorchiida; family Troglotrematidae; genus Paragonimus; species Paragonimus heterotremus. The sequence goes on along the minus strand of LUCH01001223.1, from coordinate 122,599 downwards.
TCTCCTTGTTTCACTTAACGATAAATACATGTATTACCTCTTGAAATCTATGCAAACACCAGTAGCGGTTGAATGGTAAAGGTCTAATATGAGGATGGCAATATACCTCCATCCCGATCAAGAATAGTAGGCATATTCACAAATATCGTTAGTTTGACCGACGAGTCCACTGGATCGGAAGTCCATTAAAGCACGTGTACAACCGTTTGGGATAAAGTGCCGCTCGGTTTGCCACCTAATTCAACTAACCTACATCATATGTTAACGATATGGTACGGGATAACAGTCCCATTTGTTAACCATTTAATTGCAAACAAGTCACGGTCGTTACTATCTGCGACTGGTGGTAAAATGTGGTACTATACACAGAATCTGCACTGTTACTATGTGTCGGGGAAGAACTCAATTCCCCGAAAATACCGTCTTATTTGCCATCGTAGTGGCCTAACTCACTATTGACTGTAGTGACCTTCATAGTCGGCATGGTCATGTGCCACTTCATCCATCACGTGCGTTTTCAACCTTCATGCCAATGTCTGGCGCCTCGCACACACGCACGTACTTTTAATTGGGACGTCAAGATACTGTCTGGTTCTTTGTTTGGTCCACTTCTGTCCTTGTTTTCTCATTGGTCACAAACCCTTTAAGTGTGGTCTAGTTTGTGACCGTCTTGTCTTCGGATTGAGTGACAAAGTAGCTCTGTCCGGAGGCCAGTCTTTTCTCTGTGTTCGTTCGTTAGCCTCAAGTGGTTGGGTTGGCCGGGAAGATTCGTATTAATCTTGCATATTTCGTAGTCCGTCGTTCAGAACCGTTGAACGTCGTTCCGCTATCTACCGTTCCACTAACCGTTATTCCGTTGTCTGTTCTACGCGCTCGTAGGCCGCATATCAAGATACAACACTATGACTTGCCACTACTTGTGTTTCACTTTCATGACACATCTAAAACTTGTGGATGAGAGAAATCGCGAGCCGTGAAAACGTACACATGAACTTAGGGCATGGCCGCGCGTGTGTGGTGATAATACAAATGATGGAACATTTAAGAGACCACACAGGAAATCAAGCGTCAACTTTGTGGGGGCGTCTCCTGTGTTTCTGGTTGACCTATTCGGACTATACATGTCTATTCAATTACCTGTTGCTTGCAGATGCTAACACTGAAACTTTGGTATTTCAGCTTTTCCGAACATTTATTTGAAGTAATCAACTCGTTTGGACTGTGCTTGAACAGCACAATTTTTAACTTAGTTGTCTTACTAAACTTCTTTGTTTAGAGAGCATCGCTATTAAACATTTATTGTTTACTGTGCTTTCGTTTACCTCGACTTTGTTCACTTGTGCATCACAGAAAGAAGGTGATCGTCAAGAGGTTAGTCGCAAAGTGCATGTCGGTCGTCTTACGGAGGATGTGGGTTCCGATGCACTCAGACAGTACTTCTCTCAACATGGGCGGGTAAGTTATTTGTCCTGCTGCGTTGTTATCCTCCATTTGCTTATTTCACGCACTTTGTGCACGTTCCATCTAGGTCGATTGTTTTTGTATGTCTATTTCTTCACTTTCCACCAAGACACTTGACATTTCTGACTATGACTAATGTCGAAACCTTCATGTGAAATTCATCAACGTTCCGACCATTCTTTCTCCATATATCAAGACGGCCTCATAACTGTTTGTTTGCGCCTAATTGAGTTAATCTCAGTCTAAGCCACTTTTTTATTTCTCATCTTCTTGCCTGTGCAGACAACCTGTTCCTAACGTGGGTGTCTGCGGTCTTCTACCCATTCTTTTTAGCTTTATTGGTGTATTGTACGCTGATTGGTTTTGCCCGTACTTTCCGTAGTCTAATCTGGATTTTGTTTTTCATCCTTATCCTCTCTAGAATGCACTAACATGCACTCGTATACTGAAATACTCCCTGTATTACACTCTACATATCTTTTTTCTCAGTTTAAATCCTGTCATTGCAGTCTCCCTGTTTATTTTCCGAGAGATAAGAGTTTCTTTTTCTTGCTGGCCATTGAATTGGCTAACCAGCATTGATCGGTTGGATACAAAGGCTTCATTCACACACCTACTGGTCTTATTTCTCCGGGTTTACACCGGATATGTGGTGTGTGAGTGGAACTGCAAGTGGTGCAGCGCAAGCCATCTGGGATGATGGTTTGAAGCGCAGGAGTCCTTTGGCTTCGGTCACTGTGGCAGGCTAATCCATTTCGGATGCCGTCAACCGTGTGTGTGCCCGTCTCAATTTTGACCAATAGCGAAAGTTTAGATTTCGAATTTTAATGGGTATGTTTTTTCTCTAAGTTTTGTTCAGCTTGTGTTGTGTTGGTAATTCAGCTGCGGTCTCACCAGAATTATGCTTGTAGTTTTAACTTTACTGAGTTACATTTCTGGGGCACCAATGAGTTTATGTATGCCTAAACTGGTCGTAGGTATACACCTACGGTTTTGACCAACAAACATGAAATCAATTGAGATGGCTTGGTGGCAACTTCACCTGTCGTTAGCCGCACGCTGTTAATCTCGAAATTCTCCAGCCTCGTTTCAGCTGTCTGACGGTATCCTGTTCACATGCTACCTAGTGAATTTGAAACTCGTCTACTGCAACACTGATCCGAGCGTGTAAATTTCATCGGGAATTTGGTTTTCAGTGACATGAGCATCACTTATCACGTATTTCATTGGGCGATATGAATAATAACATTGATTCTGGCCTCTTACCACCTTCCAGGTCACCGATGTGTTCATTCCCAAGCCATTCCGCTCGTTTGCTTTTGTAACCTTTGAGGACCCAGATGTGGCATCGTCCTTGATGGGTAAAGAGATGACGATTCAGGGTTGTAACGTGATTATCGGGTCTGCAGTACCGAAATTACCTGCTCAGAACCGTCACAATACGAACACGGCTACTGTCCTGCGGTCACCAAACCAAATGAATAATCCATTCTGGGCCGGCGCTGGCGGTGAGTAAGCTGACACCATGTCCTTGATCATCTACTTTTGATTGTGCTACTCTGCTTTTTCGTTCTATCAGTGGGCTTTCCTGATTTGTACCCGTCTCTTTTCTTGACTGCTTCATCGCCACAGGGTCCACCTAGTTACCGGGAGCAGTGTTTGTCTTCTTGGTCATTTGTGGAGTGTTCAACCCCGTCAATATTGCTTTTTTCTGCTCATCGGCTGAAGAAGCGTATGCGTGGCAAATATCTTGAGCCAGCTGTGGTGCGTAGCTGCTTACAAGGTCGCTCAAAGCCTGTTTCTGGTTACTGGGTGTGCTTTGTTTAGTTACTCGTTAGTACCCTTCCTTCTTGGTTCCACCAAGGATGATCTAAATCACTAACTTATTCTGGTGGTTTAAAACAATTGTATCCCTTCAACACTGGATAGAACAGTTGGTAGAGGAACACTAGCATGGTACTTGGGGGGAAGATGAACGAACTAATGAACATCCGAATGACATTAATTACATACTGGACCCTTGTTTTTCTCTAAATACTATGGACGTTAAATGAAGAGTTATTTGTTACTGTCGAGTCAGTATGGAATGCTGTTGCTGTTCTCCCAACTGTTTCATTCTGATGGTGTCGTTTTTAGATGAGACCCAATTGTGAATAGTCAGGGCCTCAGCTGGATTCGAACCAGCGACGGAAACCTCATACTCAAACGCGGCAATTGCTCTGCCAACTGAGCTACGAAGCCACGCCAGGAGCTTGGAAAATTCACATTTGGATTCTGTTACCCACCCGTTCCACTGTCTCGTATGGAATCCACCAAATGACCCAGGGGATTTACTGCCCTGACAGGATTTCTCGAACTGTCCTCGCTGGAATCCACCAACGCTACTGTTGAGGCAGTCGATCTCTTGGATCATGTGATGGATTCCATATGAAATAGTGGAACGTGTGGGTAACAGAATGTATATATGAAATTTCCGAACTCCTGCTGTTGCTTCGTAGATCAGCTGGTAGAGCACTTGTCGCGTTGAGGCATGGTGTTTCTGTCGCTGGTTCGAATCCAGTCGATGCTCTGACTTTTCACAGTTGGGTCTCATCTGAAATCACAAACCTGCCAAACCACTTATTGATGTCGTTCTTCTCCCAGGTGGCCGATTTCACCATGTGGACTACGCTGATGGTATTGTTCGAGCATGTAATGAACCCGGTCCTTCATTCCAGTTAAACAAGTGGACCATATCAATTCGTGTGCATTACATTTGCTTTTCTTCTCCGAAACGCACAATACAAGTCCAAGATTGACTAGATTCTGTGCGTGCGCTCACCTTCAATGCCGTCGTGTTAGAGCGGATGATTAATTTCGTCTGCCTCGCTGATTGACGAAGTATTTTCGAAAGCACGAGAGATGCAGTCAACAGTTGCCTTTGAGAGACGGGTTCACCATCCTTCGGTCTACTTCATTTATTCATTCCTAACAGCTATAGACCTGCGCTGAATATACTGCGACTCTAACCGACGTTCACGTTTACAGTGACGTGGAATATCTTGTGGGAATTTTGTTACCAAAAAGGATAAAAATGAGTTGAACAAGGCCAAGCAGAACTATACAATCTGTGGATGCAGAGACGCTAGTAACTGGCGGATTACTATCCCGGTTAGCGTTTCTAACCGGCGATGTGAGCGATCACAGGTTGCCAAACCGTGCAGTTGACACCTACCAACTTGACCCAATGGAATGTTCAGGGTCTTTGTATTTCCTAACGATGTCTTTGGGTGAACATCATGAAGTTTCACTGAACTGTTGGAGATCTTCCTAATTAGCGGTGGGTACTGTGAGCACTGAAGTGACATTTGGTGTGATGATCACGAACTGCCCTGCATGTTTTTTTGACCAATTGATAGTGTGTATTTCGAAGTTCGCGCTAGCGAACGGCCGAACTGCTCACGCGACGTCCCACGTGTGGGCTAGATGGCAAAGACAACGATGAATATACAAGACACATCTGTTAATACCTTCGTCGCAAACCGCCTACGTTTCCGGTTCGTAGAACGAAACAGCATACGCGTGCACTATGGAGTCGTCTAGCAAACGTACAATTGTTTTTTTGGACACAATTTGATTGGTTTCGTCGACATTTTTGGATTCCATCATGCGTAACTAACCCTGGAGCAGCCCATTACTTCAGCGTCTCATCTTCATATTGCTACAATTTGTTGTGCAGGCTAGACTGACTTGGCGGTAAAATAAATGTGTTAGTCCGGAGTTATGCGCTAATATTAAGATAGTCTTATTTTGTATCTAAGGTACGGACTGCTATAGTCCGCTGTCACTTTGTTTTGTTCGCCGTATCTTTCTTTTCGATTTAGAACGTGAATCGAGCTATAAGCTAAATTAGTCTACGCGTCAACTTCGGGAGTTTTCATGACACTTAAATTGTCTATATTTGCTAAAGAGGCAGAAGGAAACGTTTGCCAGTAATGAAGTCTATTTAATATACCGGTTTCACTCATGTACGGTCTTATTTGCCATTGTCAGCTTGTGTTGTTTCTCTCACCTGCATCACGCATTCCTGTTTGCTTATCTTTCCAGCCTGGTCTCCAGCCTTCGGAATGTTCCCCGGCTCAACAACTGGATCTCCGTCAAATGGTGGAACAGGTCGAAACTCCACGGGCGCTATGGGCCTGAATCCGGCAGCCGCGGCGGCTGCCGCTACACTGGCTGCTCAGTATACTAGAGCACACCAGGTGTGTGCACATTTGCCTTCTGTAATTGTGACGTCGACGTTGGTTTGCCGTCGTCCTCTCCATTCCATGGTTGATTATGTGGATTCACTAATTTAGTCATCATTGCTCTCAGCCCTCAGGCGTTTTGTATCGCGTTTGCAAAGAAAATTATTTCCTGTTTCATACAGCAACCAAGTATCATTCCCAAATACTGCTAGGTAAATCGTCGTCCCAAGCGTAGACGCATGGATGCGCGTTGTAACACCGACAGATTCTGGTCTCGTTGATTTTTTGTTTTGAGTACTGCCGAAACACATATGTTTCACCACCCGCCTAAAATGTTCTTCACTGTTTTAGCGCCAGAATGCTGCAGGCGGAATGCATTCAGGCTATCCGGATACGAAAGGTGGTGGCCAAGATCTGAACAACAGCGCAGCTTTGGCTACTTTGAATATTTTGAACAATCCAAATGTTGTTGCGGCGATCGTCAGTGCGGCAGCTGGGGCTATTGGAAGCTCGCCGTCCTTCGCCAATTCTGGGGTGCGTCCTCATGTTTGCTTTATTATTTATATGAACCGTTCATGCGACCTGTTTCAAATACGCTGTTTACTAAAGTATATTCAATTTTGCTTCTGGATTTCCCCATTTAAACTCAAGTTGATCAGCAATCTTTTCATTTTGTTGCCGTTTTTCCCCTTTTTTCCGTTTTAGTCTCGCTGAGGGCTTTGCAGCTCGGTGTCGCGTTCTCCCCTTGCACTTTGGGGATTTCACTAGTCTGTTCTTTGTACAGTCTATCTTATCTTCACAATACTCGTACTGTCCGTTGTCGTTGCTTGTTTGCATTTGTCTGTCTGTTGTCTTTTGACTGCCGTATATTCCGGTTGTTACCAGAGTCCGTTTTCGTTGAATCTGTTTGAACCTATTTGTTACCTTACGCTTTTGTCGGTGTTTGTTTTCTAAGACGGTCGATTGGAACGTGGTATGTCGGCGTAATTTATTGTACGTGCGCGCGCTGAGACCGGTGATTGCCGAACGGGTGGCCTGTCGTCTGACTGATTGGTCACCGATCGAACAGGATCGCAGGGTATCAAGCTTTGCTGACTCCTTTTTCCGTTAGTTGTCGTCGGGTGCTCACTTAACGGTACCGACTTTGCTTGCTTATGTGTTTGTGTTATTGTTATTTGTACTGGTTGTCGCTTGTTTTAGACCGACGGCGAAGCATGCATTGTTTCGTTTGTCACTTTTGTACTCATTTGTGTCTGTATGCGTTTGTTTGTTTGTTCCGATACCTAAATCAAGTGACGCGTTGTTGCAACGTGATTATTATCCTCATTGCGTTTGTATGTGGTCGTTGGTATCAATTCACGGGTCAATGCATTCCACGCGTGCACTTCTTGCTTGGTTCCCTGTTTCCACGGTACGTCTGTTGCTGGATTGTTCTGACGATCTGAGAGCGTTTAATGGACTAAACCAGTGAGATTAATGGTGTATAAAGCTGTATCAAAGTCTTAATAAGATGTGGGGAATTTTGTTTGTCGTTGACGGCGTGCAGCGCTGCAAACTATTTCGCTTCCATTTAACTATGCAGTTCTGTGATTGAACGAAGCACTTCCCCGTGAAAATGACGACTGTGCTATATTTTTTGGCTTCCCACAGTGCATGGTAGCCACGGCGCCTACTTCGTTGCGCTCCCGTCAAATTTTACGCATTGAAGATGAACAAAAACCGACATGTTGATTATGATCTGGGACGTCAGTTTCACGAGTGAACTATGCATGCGGTCAACATCGCTTGCGGAGGTTGTAAAAGTATCTGTTCTGCCGGTGTCACTCGCGCACCACTGAGCAATCTCCCACGTACAAGCGCGCATGGCAAGGGGACTGTTGACATGCACCACAGTTCTTAAGGATGTTTCGATTCTATTACTAATAACTTAGACCTGCAAAATTTGGCAGTGACAAACTGTTGTCTAACTCATTCTCCTACTAGCAAAAAAGCTGTTGTAATCGGTTAGCCTCACAAACTGAGTCAGATTCCCGAGGTTCGTGGTTGTGGAGTATTTCGGTCTGCCCTTGTGTAACATATACTGATTTTGGGAGCGGTGGTTTTTGTGAATGTGTACGATGTTCAAGTGCGCGGTTGTGTTCGCTGGAGGTCGGTTATGCTGAGGTAAACCGAAATCTGTCTGCAAAGTTTTGTTGAGCTCAGCCACTTTTGTGTATTGTCAGATCTGCTTGTTTGTTCGTAAACCTGAATTTCCGGATCGAATGATCGCGCTTTTCTAAGTTTGGCTTCATAATTGTTTTCATCCTGAGTGCGAACACGAAACTGCATTTTTGATTAATCAAATGCTTACGTTTGTCGCACTTGTGTGTTCTAGGATATTTTTTTAAAGACTAATTGTTTTGATCAAAATTGTCATCTGTTTGCTATTCGCGTTGATCCTGTACCTGGACGGACTTTGAACTTTATTTCGCCGTCATGACATTTACTGGTGATTTGGAAATAAGCGTGCGTGCATGCTTCGTTGACGTACTTAATACATTGTTGGACCAGGATAACTTGCATTCTAGTTGGATGATTACGAGATCCGGGATGTGCTCACGGGCCGTTGCAGCAGTCGCTGGAACTCTTGCGGATGTTTCTTTTCTCAGCTTGATACTGAGTCGTACCTGTCATGTGCTGCTGCATATTATATTAAGGTATCAGCTGTCTTCGTAACTTTAGTCGTCAAAAATAACTACTTTGAAGGTAGAAGAATCAGGACCGAAGTTGTGCCCATAGAACAAATAAGAGCAAAACTCGTGTCTAGTGCCTTCTTTCAAAGTGGGCTTATCTAAATGTGAAGGTCGCCATCAGGTGTGGCACGTCATCTGCCATCGTTTGGCTTTTACCGAATACCTCTCCCAAGTGACCCAATTCCCAAGTTAGTTTCGTTATCTTATGTCCTACTATATATTCCCAACAAAAATTCGATGTGTAGTGAATTGTGCTTATCTTGAAGTGTTCCCTGAGTTGAATGGGCATTTTTCGGCAGCGTTTGATTAAATGCACGACATTGCATTGTGCATACCACTGGTTAATGATGTCGCAAAATGTCAGTGATTTAATGATCGGTTCATTAATGAAACTAAGGTAATGGATAGGATGAGTGTACCGTCCGATACCTCCGGAGGCCAGCAACACTCGGCGCGAATGTCAAAAGGATCTGTTGTTATGAAATCTCGATTACTGCATTAGCAATCAGATCACGCACGGTCTAAAGGTGTGACCTTACAGCCTGACGTATGGTTGTATTGTCTTTGACCGCTTGCCTTATTCTTAGTTAACTATAGAACTACTCGGATGCATCCTGATGGCCTTATATATGCGATCGCTGATGGCACACTTCTTACACATCACGTGTGCTCCTGCTGCCGTAAGTATGACCGCTGATCACAATCCGGTTATGCTGTTTTCCTTTTGCCTTGTGCTCGGAAGTTTATGCGCACGATTTTCTAATGCTCTGCTTGTTTTGGGAACGAGCTCAGGCTCGTAACTCAGTATGAGCGTAGTAATGGTACACGATTTCAGGTTAGCTTTCGCGCCTTTGCCAGCCGTCGTGGTCAGGTGACCGGGTTATCAGCCGTACATTTTCGGCTGAGTTGTATTCATGGGTGCTATGGCTGAGACTACGGTCGCTCTTGCCAGTTATCCATCAGGTGAAATTAGTAAGTTTGAACGAATATAAATAAGAAAAGCTATACCAACTAGCTTCATGAAGAAGAAGATTCAACAACACACTCAGCTACGGACTCGTCGTTGACCACGACACTTCCATGGGGTTCTTTTAGCTGCCGTTAGCCGTGACGTAGCAAACTCTGCCGGCTCACCGAACACCCAATCCACTCTACGTAGCTTGCCCATCTAGGTGCCTGTTGCTTATTGTGAGCATGCGGATTTATCAACTATACTGTCAAACAGGCGCCTAGTTTGCACGTTCAATTTATTTGATCTGTGCTCCGTAGATTGAAACTGGATGCACTCTTGCGTTTCACAGACGCTACTGAACCGTTAATCGTCCAAGGTGTCATAAATGAAGGAGGTTACGAAATAAACTACGTGTCTTCTCTCTCTTTAGACGGCTTATGAGTACTACTTTAGAGTGACGAGGTGACACCATTCAGGTAGGTGAAGCAGTGAGTAATCTCGGGCGGCTTGTCTCCAATAGAAATAGGGTCGATCCAATCCTGCGGAAACATTTTGCACTGTAAGGGCACACAGTACATGCCGTGTGTAACAGTTACAATTTGACCGGTTCAACATAGTCCGCACGATGTATGCGGAATAGGCAAGTAGAACGATGTGCGCATGCTTAGCATGAATGAATTTACTACCTGGCAGGAATCTCAGTCCAAGGTTTTCTGGAAATTTCAAGTGCCTCCATCAGAATGTTGTTTATTTCGGCTGAAAATAAAAAGAAAGATCAGATATCCCCGTTTGGGCCATCTTTTAAAAAAATGTTTTCGTCATTTGGGCACACTTCACAGGGGCTCTGTCATCGAGCCAACCGTAGGGTATGTTCAGGACAGCATTTAAGCCCTCAAAATACCAGTTTTTCTATGATTAAGTCGTTCCAGTGCATAGCCCAAAGTACGGACGTAGTGCGTACATTCGCGACACTGGCTAGGGAAATGCTTGTTCCTGCGTCTCAGCGCCTCAAGTGCTTTTGTACTGCAATCCGTGCATATTCTGGGTACTTTTGAAAGGACTACTGCTTCGGTTTCTGATTGAACATTTTATGTTTATGAACAGATACTGACTATTCGGACGTTGAAATATTAGGGGCGAACAAGACCTTAGTTGGATTAGCGACAATCTTCAACGGCATTGCGCCGCACTTCCAGTTTCATGGTTTACAGAGCACTCACTTGATATGTTTCATGAAACATGCTACGATATTTGTCAGTATTCTTTGCTCAGGATCGCGTGATGTAGATGAGGCGGACGTGAGAGTCGTCTGGAGCTTTTTGTTCAGCAGCCTGGCCTGCTAGGAACGGTATGTAAATTTTCCTTAAATAGCTTTGCCCAACCCTGACCTAAACGTCTACCTTATGGCAGTGGGCACACTGGGAACTGTTCGGACTTATCTTCCATACTGTTACTTGGAGGACGGCAAGGCTGCGGCCTCAAGGACGTTTTTGTCATTCGCTCAACGCATGCCTTCCTTTCTAGTCACCTTTGTGCACTCAGTAGATGCATTTCCGCGATGAATTCCCTCTGGCTGCTGTCCATTGGTTTTGAACTGTTCCTTATTATGACTGATGCTAGTTTTCTATAGGACGACTGGCAGATATGGTGACCTTCCAGCTCACCACGGATTTCTGCTTAGATGTGCTCCATTCAGCTTTGCTTGTAATAACCGGCTAAGTACGAACTCTCGCTTCGTTTTATCACTTGCTGTACGACACGGCTTCTGTGGGTAATTTGGGTTTCGATCACTGCATCTTACTGAAAGGTGTATCAGAGCCATGTCTATATCTTCCGTCTTCAAATAGCTCAAGCGTTCGACCTTACCATTTGCGGCTAGATAATACGAGTTCTGGCCTATTTATTTATGAAGCTGAAGGTAACGGTATAGTTATGCTCCAGTTCGTCCGTCACAGTTTTCACTGATCGAATCAGTTCCTCCACGTGATCCGTTGCCGTCGCAATTTCCCCAATTTTTCATTTCGCCCGTCGGACGTTTGATTGTTGGGTCTTAATTTCTCGGTGGGTTCAGTAAGGTTAAGCGCTGCTTGATGACTCTTCCAAGATGTTTTGGGATCGATCGTATTTGGAATCTCCTCACAATATGACACCATCCTTTCCCCCCAGTTGTAAGAATGGTTTCAGTCATTGAGCAATATTGTAGGACAGATTGATTATGTAGATGAGCCTCGTTGTGACAGTTATTTTCATCAGCGGTCGGCTGTAGCTTAGTTGATAACTGGATCAACATGACTACGCGAAATGGTGAAATTAATGAGTATTGCGTTCATGGCGGTTTTTGACGTTTACTCTCAAGTCAACATCTGGCGATCGGTTTCGTCCTTGTTTCGATTCATCAGGCAGAGATAGTCTGACTGGGAGATCGAAACAGTAACCGTTCGCGTTACGAACAGGCTGTTATCCGCTTGACCACCAGTCTTACGAGCATCGTTTATGACGGGGAGATTTTTCAGTATATATGTACGTTTGATATGTGTTATGTTCTCCCCATAATGGATCGACTTGGCACCCGCTATTTGTTATCAAGCACAAAGTCAGTATTCACCAGCATCTCACACAAACAAGTCGTGGTTATGTGGTTATGCGTTGCAATTTCATCCCCCTCGCCTCTATGTTTGGCAATCATGTCCATAAGCTTCACTACGTTAACTCACCTCGAACCTAGGAACAAGGTTGCGATTGAATACAGGCTCTCTTGAATGCAGTTGGATCAAACGGGTTCAGGGTTAATCAAACCAACTATTCTCGACTGGTCCACCAGCACCTTATCGGATCTGTTCATAGCACATCGAACGGACGTCAAATTGATTTAGGATCCTCTTTCGTATCTTGATCGACGGCGCTTCTCGCTCTTATTCTGGTTAAACTGGTTTTTCCATTTGCGGTTGGCGAGATTTCAGTTGATCAAATGTAAACAGTTACACTTCATTCAGACTCTCAAAGTGAACCTTTCCAGTTTATGCACGCTGTCCGCCAGTGTTTTTTCATTCTCTACTAGTTCACATTTAATTGATATCAGACTGTCTATTACCCCCTTGTTTACGTATTAAGTCTACGTCTGATCGGTCTTCTGGTTGGAGGCATCACTTCAAGAGCTTTTGTTTAGTGAACAGTTTACGCCAAAAGTGTCACGACCAGTCTAGACGTAGCCGTGTTCTTCCTCCCTGTGGATGGGTCACTAGAACTGTTGTTGTGAGCCAGAAATGCGAGTGGTACAAAGATTGTTTATTCAGAAAATCGACAGGGGTTATATGTTTCAACACCACTTTGAACACAAACAAGCATTTGCATAAAACCGTCATCTTGGGACTTCACAGTTGCCAGTGCCACATTCATATACGGAAGACACCATTTCTTGTCGGAGGGTACTTGTGTTTTCCCCTGATTATTGCAATATCTAATTATGTGCCTCTGCCTGGCTACTCACGAGTAGTATAGTGCGACCGTCCATTCTTATTACACTGTTATGTTGTTAGCCGCATGACTGGATTCTCCTTGTGCACTTGACCCTTCTCAATGTTTCCTTTGGATTAGTACAGTGGCTGTTTTAATCTTGACTTAAAATGTGTTCACTTTCCCATGTAATCTATACGTGTAATGGAACAAGATAGGACGTTACAGCAGGTCACGAGTCGGTTCCGTTCTGTCCGGACATCCCGCAGGGTTCTAGTGAATCCCACGGACTTTACGTGTTGGATCAGAAGACAGGTGCATTGTCATCTACGACGTGACTTCTGCTAAGACCGCCTGCGATCGTGTTTGTGCATCTTGTGATTTAGGTTAACGTAGTTCATGATCACCATCTGGCCTCAAGATAATGGATATAAACGGGCTACCTGGATCTGCTCATTTGACATCCATTCTGTTGTCCAGACCTTTAAGTGTTACATTTTGACAAAAGGCATGGCTCTCTTAGCAGTGCTTATTCGACTCAATACTTGCCACTAGGTTGCGAGTGGTGTCGTCAACAAAAGCAGTAATATGTCGCTAGTCCGCTCAGATGCTTAGCTGCTATACAGTCTTAAAGAAAAGAGCAGGTTTCAGCCGGAGAACAAAGTTGATAGAATTAACCATGTCTGAACTCGAACATATGGCAATTTTCCTGCTTCAACCGAATAACGGGGTTGTAAGGCATCATCAACAACGCGGCTTTCTTTCGGTTTGCACTGTTCCTCGTCAATAATTGCGCTTACTCTGTGAGTTAACCGGCCAGACAACGACGAAATTCACGTCACTGAGCCCGATCAGCCATTAGCTCTACGAGTCTTGAGACCATCAGGCTGCAAGACGGTGCCGACGTACAGTGACTAACATTCTGGTGACTGCTTCAGTTTCTCTTCGCCCGGTCATCTATGCATATCGCGTCTTCTCCAATTCGACCGAGGCATGTGACGAACGACATTATTAGTACATTCAGCTTCGCGGGTAATCAAAAGGATGCTGTTTCTCAGGCTATGCTACTTCTGATAACAGTTGTTGTCGGGACCTTGGATAAGTGGTTTGTTTTTTTAGTGAGAAATTGTCTGAACGGAGTAGCTTGCAGTTTTAGTGTCGTGCTTTAAGTGCATTGGGGCTTCCTTTCTAAACGCCAAAATGACCGGACAATTTCTAATCAGGGCATTCGAGCACTGTTTCCTTTTTTTAAGTGATGGCTTCATTTGTGCTTGTAACCTAAGACCAGGCCGTCTGTTACGTCGTTTATCCAAAGTAAGTTTTACCATTGTCTGTTGTCGTACTATCGCAGAAAACCAGACTAGTATTAAACGAAACTCCACAAACTAATGACTTGGCTGGTAGATTTCCTGTAAGAATGCCAATAGAACTATGAAGATACGCGTTCGAGGTTCTTAGTAATGGATATCCTTGGTATTAAGACGCGCATGTTTGGCGCAGAAGCTGAAAATCGTGAATCACATTTTGCTGTCTCATCTATATCGGTTTGTAGTAGGTTTAATAATATGACGGTTTGCAGTACGTTTTGCTGCGTTTTTAATCACACCAAAAACGGTTCCAGTGACGTGGGTTGTTTGTGACTTTCATCCGCGAGTTGTCCTTGACATTCGGTTTAGGTAGCCTAAGTCATATATGACGAGTTGCTGGCGAAAGCGGCTGCTGACGCACCCGTTCCCAAGCAGCCTGTGGTGAAACGTATGAGTGCTAACTAAGTAGGCTTATTCTTGCTGACTTCGTGTCAGTAGACCGACGTTGCACAAACCATTGTAGGCTTCAGCTTCTGTTTGGTAAGAATTCACCGGCCACTGTGACAAATCACGGTGACTTGGTTCAGTGCTTGTCCCTAATCCGCCCGACACTTGGCGTATTTCCTGGGTTGCTGTATCTAACTGGTGTAAGGTTCAGGTACCAGTCTTTGTGTGTTTCGCGACCAGGTTGTGTCTGTCTCTGTTGAGTTTATACGGCAGGTAGGATTTTGTATTCAGACACAGGCACAATGTGGTCGCGGACCTACGATCCATTGCAATTTGGACACAAGAGTAGCGTTAATCTCGCAGGGGTTTATTACAATTAAATCGGTCGTAGGATTCTCATTGGCTACTTTCACCCTTGAGGGAGTGAATGATCTCGACTGACGATCGTGTCTGGTAGGCCAATCAAAGGGTTGAAACGAGGTTGCAAACCTGAGTGTTGACATAGTGGAACAAAGAAATGAATCAAGTTCGTTACGAAGCTATTTACAGTGACTTGCAGTAATTGTTCATAACAGGTTCCATCACACTGAGTCCGGTGTAGGTTGAAAGTAGTTTCCTCTTGAACGACAGAAACCCTAATGGATTCGGTCCCTCTAATGAGCTAGAACGGATGTTGCCACGGCAACAACGACCACGTTGAGGCAAGAGACTGCGTGCTACGACAAAATGTTACATTGATTCAAACAATTTATTAGTACAGCGAACCGGGGCCCCACCGGTCGGCTTGGTTACGAACACTGTTCGTCTGTCATTGCCCACTGTTTTTACAAATATTTGTGTGACTCCAGTTTAATTTACATATGGAGGACAAGCCGGAGGCCTGCTGCTCGTATCACATGACCTGTTCCCAAATGATTAAAAACTCAGCAACGCTTGGCGACTGTGTGGGTGCCGACAGACGGCACCCAGCATTCTCAGCTACAAATCACAATACAAACAAAACATATTCGTTTGTGACGCACTCCCGGTGCTTTTTTAGAAATGCATACTCCAGTTTTCTAAATCTTTGGCTATAATACGTCATAGCCTCTCTCTGTGTTCAAGAATATTTTTGTCTTGACGCTGCAGCTACTTCAGAATTCGGCATTCCCATATTTTTAATTTCTAGTTTTTATGTCCGTCTATTTGATCCCTTAGGTCGCAACATCCGCCCTGTGGAATTTTGACTCGTTTAAACTTAGTTACTTGTTTATGTGTGATCAGAATGTACGAAATTTCATTCCAGAGAACATCATATGATTTGCGTCAAGTTGAGAATTAGTGTTTATGTACAACGAACGTAACAGGCATGACAGTAGTGCGTAAATGATAGACTACAGACGTAGACACAGACGTAGACTACAGACGTAGACACGCTTTCTTAGTCGAAATGCCTAAGCATGCACCAAGACAATTAAAGTACCGATGATTGGTACTATGGATAACGGTTTCGTGGTAAATTCAATTAGCTCTTCGGTTGGATCCCCGCACTCGTTGAAGCAGCGATTTAGGCTGGTTTAATGCGTTTTATGCATTGCCGAAGGTAACCCTTGATAGAGCTGTTGAAAGTTCCAGATCCTTATCCTCTTGTAGATCACTTTGTATCATTTGACGTATCAATCTGTAGAACTGTGTAATTAAGCCTACCCATCTTAAAATTACCTCATCAATAGTGTCATCAAGTTGTTCAACTCATTTCGAAGGAATCGATCTTCTATGAACAGGGTGTGATCAATATCATGGTTCTCCAATACTGCCGTAGTTGGTCGCAATATGAGTCCGGATTTTCAGTTGGCGTTGAAAGAGTGCACTCTCTGACCAGTGTGAATAATGGCGGTCGTTCTATCTTGAAGTTCTCCAATTCCCAGTAGGTCTGAAAATTCACTGTAAATTGTCTAACTCTCTGGTGCGTTGGTTGAACCGCTACAGTGAAGGTTAGTGACGAAAACATGGATCAAGCGTTAGGCGACTTTGTGCTGCAGTGATAGTAGGGGGGTGCTATCTACAACGAGCAGAATGCGGTATTCATGAGTTATCGTCCTAATTAATTCGGGCAATCAAATTTGAAATTAGGGTTTAGTAATCCAGGCATTTTCTGTGAATATGAAACTGGCTTGTGTTAATTGCTCCGAGACGACGTGGACATTAATAACGCCCGATGATTAAGGGCTGTTTTCTTCCACAGAACAGAATAATGTCTGAACTGCACTGAGAGGTCGGATCACGCTCTGTATCCACTGTCGGGTTTTTCATGCGTAACGTCGTTAGCGATACCAACTTTTCGATCCACCTTAGCGTGTCATTCCGATGGCGTCCCATTGATCAGTTATTGTTTATTTGATCTATGGTTGTGGTCCTGCGGTCCAGGAAGCAATTTGGTCAGCGATCGCAAGAATGCTCGTTCTGTCATCAAATTATATTCGTTTTCTCCTTATCAGAAATGTTGCTTCATACCGTCGCGTAACCTGTATTTCTAGTTCACTTACTGTGCCCGGGCACAGAGTCAAATGTCTATGGTGTATCAAGACAGCGATCAGTTGCCGTACACGGTTGTTTACGGCTTGTTGAGCCAGTTGTATGCACAAGATTGGTTCATACACGCTCGACAATTATAGTCCAGCTGCTACTTGTTGCATCGTTTGCATCCTAGTGAACTTTTATACGTATCACAGTGAATCTGGTGCATATTACAATACACTACATAATAGAGCTGTGGAGTGCAGATAAAGGCATAAAATGAAATGGGTGCAAGCTAAATGTGGGAACATTTTGAAAGGTGTGACGTTTGATGGATAAGACATTTACGGTGTTTGTGTGCCGTTGGTTCAATCGTATAAGTCTGGGCATATTTGGAGACCGAGCTAACAAACTCGCCTGACACTCGCTACCAAGGACCCACTTCCAAACGTCAGTTAATTATTTGTTGGTGCCAGTGACCGAACTAAAACGTCGATAGTCATACCTGAAAATTGCTCACGTTTTCTACTCTGAACGACCAAGTTTCACAGTCGTAAAGTGGCACAGTCTTCACAGTCGCGTTGTCTACACGACTCTTAAGCCACTGCGCGCCTCACTGGTCATATGTGAAACTTCGATCAATGCACCCTCATCCAGGACAAAATTTCATCTGTCCTCACTGGGTCGACGGGAAATAATGGATGTGCGAGCTCTTGTTATGATTGGGTGAGGTTTATTAAGGAACCTGGAAACAGCCGAGTGCCGTTCATTCCTAGTGATGCGGTCACATTCTTCATCGATTCTGTTCGTTACGTTGCGTAGTGACAATAAGAATCGCTTGCATATGTTTGATGATAGACTACAATCTGCTCTTGTTGCACGCAAACCTGGAACTAAAGCTGAGTCCGTTTATTTCTGGATTTATTGCCACAGTATTGCCGTTCTCTACCTCATGCCTCCATGATAGTTTCTCTTCTGAGTACATTGTTGGACGAAAATACACCCCTGACTTTGGGCTTGATGCAGCGTTTGGCATTTATGCGAGGAGGAAGTTGGGCCTATCTCCATTTCACGTTCATTAAAATCATCATAAATCATCAGTACTCCAGTGTGATGCGTCTCCATGGGTGTTGGGTAAAGTACTTTATCCTCGAATGAAAGGCTGTTCTGTCAGACCAATTTCTTTTGCCTCTTGAACTTTGTTAACCATCTAGTAGAGATTATCCCGACTAAACAAGAAGGCGTTGTTCGAGGTTTCCGGAGTCATGTTTTAATCGATAAGCCTAGGGGTGATACTGCGAGCTCCATAAGGACCACAAGCCGCTGTTCGCATTACTAGCAAGAGGGAAGGGAGTTCAGTGGATATCCCTCGATGATGCAGAGGCGGGCGTTGACTACCGTCATGAACTTCGTTACGTCACTGGAATCGGTCACACTACAGCCGGTGTCTTGAGCCGCCTCTGTTTGACTGGCCCTACGACAACAGCGAGGGAATCATCCCAGTTGGTTAATCTCATGCAAAAATTGGACACCATGACTTGTTTGAAGTGAACATATAGGGCGATTTGACGAATCGAATTCCGGTGTTGC
This sequence comes from Paragonimus heterotremus, assembly GCA_013368495.1. NCBI lineage: Eukaryota > Metazoa > Platyhelminthes > Trematoda > Plagiorchiida > Troglotrematidae > Paragonimus > Paragonimus heterotremus. The sequence continues at coordinate 103,935 of LUCH01001223.1, read as the reverse complement.
TTATAGTTGAACGCTTCTTAGCAGTTGAGCGATCAGAGGTTATTGCTGATTCCAAACCATCCGTGGTTCGAGTTAATGAGTTTACACGGTGGTTGTTTTATGGAGTTCCCGCATAATTCCACAAGGCACGACAACAGTCGAACATTTACCCGGGAGTAACGAGCATTAGGGCCCTTACAAGAGGTTGCTACTGGTAGTCCAATATCGATTGGAATATTCATCAGTTTTTGAGGTCATACAAAGTACGTCTGGACGATCAACGTAATAATCCGTCAAGGTCCATATATCCTTAGCGTTGACCGGAGAGATCATGGTCAGGACTGCTTACGGTTTTTGTTGGCCTGCTCAGTGTTCAAGTGTATTTTCTTTTAACTTAGACTCATTCCGAGCGGATTGATATATATCCGGTCGCGTGCGCATATTCGCAGCCCGCGATTAAGGAAATTCGGCCTTTGCAACGTTGAAGATACCTGGGACGATTTGTACTGGCAACAGAACCCCCTTCGTCAGTGAATAGTCCCAACATTTTCTGCGCCACTTTCTGTCATAGCATTTAAAGTTTACGCCGTTTCACCCTGCGTGAAATAATCTGGTTACTCGTGCAGTTCAGACTGCCGAGCATGATCTTAATCAGCACTTTTTAACGGTGTGACCTGAACTAGGTCGGTTGCCTGCAGATCGACTCCACCTGGATGGACAGAGAAATGTACCGCGGAATCGATGTTTGGTAGAAAGTTACAGACAAAATGTCATTTGCTTTCTCCACAATCTTCGTGGTTACACTGAAACAAACACAAGAAAAGATGTGTCTACAGTCACGCATCAGAAGAAGGACATCATTGAAGGAGTCTGATCAAGTTTTTACTAAGTTGTCTCACAAGATAAGTTGATGACTGGTTAACAGTCCTTCTACAAAAAATCATTCTGATCTGCCGTTTACTGACGGCCGCCCTGTGCGTCGACATTCGGATCATGTTCGCAATTGCAGCGTGAGAGCACCTGGGCCGAATATTTTGATAATATTTAGACAGGTCCACACCAGTCTGCTTAAACTCAAGGGGCAGCCACGTACGCGAACGTAGCTCCAAGGGTTTCACCCGGTGTCTCAGTCAGCTGACCGATGTCGATTTGGGATTTATTCGCTGAAAGGGGGCTATGTGTACATCGTTGAACCAATTGCGCCTACTGACCACGCTCTGATTAACCGTTACTGAGCTTGATATCTGTCTTTCATTTCATTAGTTACATTTCCGGGTCATTTGGCCACCTGTACATTTTAGTAATTCATTTAGACTGTGTGCTAGCAGGTGTTTTTTTGATTAAATGACGTGTACCTTGTGTGTAGTGTCGTGTTATGGATCACCAGTTCTTACTAAGCATGCTTCTCAAAGTCAGAAAGATATGCACTGTGTCACCTATCTTCTATAGTACAATAACCACAAAGAGCTCGCTAACTACAAGCCCATCAGGTTGTCAGTTGCCCCAAGGTTCATAGGTTAGTCGACGATCAGTTATACAGATATCCACTTCTATTTGGCCCATCGTCTGACAATATACAGTGTTTTGGAAGCACTTTCATGGAGTGGAAATGCCCCAGTCTTGCAGCAACACTTTGCACTTTGAAGGTGCAAAGCGCATTCCATATAAACCAGCTCGGTCGCTCAACCTGTCCAGCATGGTCTGCATGTCTTCGGCAGAGGGGCTAAGTAAGACAATATCGTCCGCATACTCTAGATCGGTCAATCTAGCACCAGCGAAAAGCTCAACACCAAGCCCACTGGATTCGCGAAGGGCACCCTCAGAATGTCGTCCATGACAAAACTGAACAGGAAGGGGGAAATCGGACACTCCTGACGGACACCACTGGAAGTGATGAACGCTCGGGTAAAGACGTTTCGTACACTGCCTTATCCAGATAGGTTGCGTAAACTGGACTGTCCTCAATATGTTAATAACATATCGCCTTACGGGAGACACCATATGGAATCCCCAGTTGACTTCATTATTATTTTTCCATTATTATTAACAATAACACCATACGACTGTCGAACCCTACTTCCGTATGCATCAGAAAACTATGATCATTCTTCCATATGGACCAGAAACCCTATTTTGACAGAGGAGCACATTAAATGAATCACTAGAAGTTACTGGACTAGTCTTACTGAAGACGGTGGGGGATTATGAACTATTGCACATTATCACTTCTTAATAGTTGTGTCTTCTCCGTTGTTTTCATGGATAGCTACATAGCATAGGGTGAGGTGACATGTTAATCGCGTACACGATTGACATCTCCCAAATCGTTTGGTTTGGTGCGATTCCGTTTCGATTGTGTAACAAACCAGGTCTTATTTCAAAAAAAGTTTTGGTTGGATATACGCCTCAAGGGTAACAAATTTGATTTGTTAGAATTCTAATGGGCAGACCCACTGAACAAAACCTCGCTATTGGCGCAATTTGCAGATTGGAGGTCACAATATCAAACCTATTTCCAAAATTGTCATTAATCAACGTCGTTTCGAATGTCGACAAACGCATCACATTTTGCCTTCTTTTGTTAGCAGACACTGGTGCCATTTTTCTCGCGATTATTTTGAAATTCTGTTGTGTTCTGAAGTGTAAATAATAATTCTATTTCGATCTTCCTTACATAAGATTAAGCCAACAGTTGTTTTCAGGCTACTTACGACCTACCTGAATCGTTCGTTTGAACAGAGCCATTGACAAAAATCCGACAGGGGTTGTCAGCCCTATTAACAACTCGTAATCAAGGAAATGGTAACTGCTAACAAGACGCACGAGTTATGCGGTCTTTCAGTGCATCAGTATACGCGCACGAGCACTATTCAGTTCATTGTGGTGTTGGCTTCACTACCATGCATCGGGTTTAAAACGGAAGTTTACTTAACTGATAACCTCACATTAACAGGGAAGCTGTTGATAAAACTGTGCTGCGTCCAACATATAACACAGGCTAGTAATCATGAAACGAAGTGTTTGGTGCAAACTATTGAAATATCTTTCAATTGTTTGATGTTTTTTTGGTTAGCTGTAAATATTCATGATTTTTATTAGCCCCGCCAAAAATGTCCGATCAGGTGACCTCAACAGTCGCTCGATTGGCTTTGCTTACTTGAAGATGTCCCCACGGCCTCATGCTGAAGCTGTAGGGAGCTTCACACTGTGGTCAGTAGTTCTCCCCTCTGCCAAAAGATCTAATGTTGGTGTATCAAGATGTGTGCGGAAGGAATTCATATCTTAATTTCGTGTCTTCTGACTGTTATATTCAAATGGCCTAAACAGACTCAGTGTTTCAAGTATCAAGATGTGTGGACTGTTGATCAAGCAACTATGCACCACCACGCCAATAACAGCAGCAGCAATGGTTAATAAGCGATCCGTCATGGAATCTCATAGAGAATACGTGAACCCCGTACTTCAGAATTTTCTCATCAGTGCATTTACTCTCGCCTTGTCAGTAATCGGAAATGATCAGATATCGTATTCTGGTCATCGTGGAATTGATCAGAAACGCGTTTCGGCCCCGATGTCCCCCTGATGACCGGTTACACATTTGCTACTTTGGATACCATGTTAGATTGTTATCTGAGTCAACACAAGCGTTTAATGCTTTAATTCAGTTGACATCGAGTGATGCAAGCTTTCGTACATAGACCATTATTATTCAGTTAGTCCTTTTTAATCGCTGGAAGCATGTTGAGTCAACCGCAGCTTGATCTCTGAGCCATGGCTGTTCATGTTCAGCAAAGGAACTGGAATTATTGAAACCACATTCATCAGACTTTAAGAGAAAACTGTTAACATTGATCGCATTATGTTTACTGACAAAGTTACAGCTAACCATAATTAAACACGTCATGAATAAACAATCTTTGCTGTTTCAATTATTTGTTTCCTACCAATAACTGTGTATTTGTAGTGTTTGTTAAAAAGTCAAGTTAGGTTTCCAATTTTATACATCGCAAGCTGTCTGCCCTAATGTAACACAAAGCTTAACGTGCAGGCTGGATGTTGTAAAACTGTTCAAACGTAGACAGGATCAGCCACGGCATCCGTGCTCGAATCCATAACCTTGTGAACGTAGTCCACCATCACTGCATTAAGCTGCCGTGAACTAATAGAGCTGAGTGCATTGAAAGCAGTACGTAGGTTATCCAGACGCACCGATTTCATTTGCAAGACAAAACCAGACTTAATTCTGGGACAGGTTCTTCAGGAAAATCCCACTGTTGACATTTGATAAATTCACTCATAATTTTTTAAAACATTCTCGCTGCGCACTAAACAAACCGACAAGAGATTGTTGCCTACGAATTAAACAGTCAGCACATACTGTTGCATAATGTACAACGTCATTGGTGAGTAGTATGGCATGGACCAAACGTGTAGGAACCAAACAGCGATTCTTGGTGCCAAGAAGACCAGGAACTAGAAACAACGATTAGAAACGTGCATATGAACTGTGCGAGAAGAGTCAACAAAGAGAATGACGATAAACTACTGCCAACAGGTGGAGATATCTGTCAGCCGTGAAAAATAGTTTTTGGTTGTGCATTTTTACATAGCTTGTAATGGATGTTCAGAAACAAACAAGTCCTTATGTTGGGTGTCTTTTAAGATCATATAAGAGAGACCAGGATTATATAGTTAAGTGAACCGCTCTATTCACTGTAATCATCGCCGACAAAACGAAACTGCTCTGTTCGGTATTCAGTTTTTCTCTTGATCTGTCGCAGTTTGTTTGCTGTGCTTTTATATATTACTTAATACTCTTTCTACTAATTTTTGTGTCTACAATTTTATTTCGCCCATATTCAGCTTACTCCGAAGTAGAAATTGATGTTATCTCATCGTGTATCGAACAACCAATCAAAATATCCACTTTGGATAGGTCTGCCCTGATAATCCCATTATTTCATCCGACCACATGATGCCGTATTTATATTCCTTGGCCTACGTCAATTAACGGTATCACTGGGATAGAGCAACCAGACTGTACTGTTGATCAGAATTGAGTCATGTAAGCAAGCAAATTGGTTGTCAGTACTAACATTCTGATCTAACTATATTGAACTAGTGAATCCCAAACTCAGAAGGTCTGTGCATTGAGTTAAATACGGACTCTTGAAAATGTACGTTTTGAAAATACAACTGGTAGACAGAATGGACTGTTATTAAGAGTTGCGTTTACGAATCCATCTACCTTCGGACAGATGTCTCAAGTCATAGCAGTCTTCAGTTTCCGCACAATACGATAACGTATGGAATACAGAGTTTGATGTATTTAAGATTCACCATGTGGATCTCCCGATTTCTGCACTCTATTAGATTACCAATGCTTATTTGCGTGTTCCAGGTCCGATCCCGTGAGTGATTGCTAATCAAGGATATCATCACCTAGCGTATGCCACAGTATACAGATGTCTCCACCCACTATTCCGTCGATGACTGTACGCCACCTGTTGCCCTACTGAAATTTTTATGGTTTTTGGTGGGATGAACTGTTTTAGCCTCAGGTACGTGTCAAAACTGAATAATCAAAGTTCCTTCTGTATACTGTTGTTATTCATTTTAGCTGGGTTTGTGTCACACGCTCCTGCCAAGATAGGATAGTGCCGTTGGTTGTGTGAACATGCAGACTTGCTGCTACTCCGTCAATACTCAGTAAACATTCTCTGCCGCTCAGAATTTCAGTACAATTCACATAAATGAGATATCAGTAGTGAGTGCCGTTCAGCTACATCAAACAAATCAGAATAACACCTTCAATATCATGTCATAGAACTTTCCTATTGTACACAAAAATGGTAGACAAACTATGTGAGTGGTATGTGGGATCCTTACATTGTTCTGTTGAGCATTGATTTCAGTGGTTCTGAGTTCGATGTAATGAGATAGACACTTGATCACATCCACACATGTGGTGGTACACTGCAAAATCTGGACAAACTCTGGTAGTGAGGGATTATTATGAAAGAAGTTCCATTCAAGATGGGCAGAGTTATTTAGGACCGACCGAATCCTGGTTGGTTGGGATCAATATGGTCGTAACTTTGGGAGCCAGCTGACCTCGTTCGGTCGGATGTTGTCAAATCGATAATTTCCTCAGACTGCACAGGTAGTCGATTAAACATTACTCTTGATTGTCCGGTTGATCTGGTTGCCCAGACATTTTGCATAAAAAGGTTAGAGGCGGTCGGTTGTGTTGTTGTAGCTGACACATCTTTCTTTGTGTCGATGTTATCCGAGGTGATCGTAGACATTGAGTATGGTACACTTATTGTTGGTGGCTCCGGGAATGTTACAAGTTTCCGGTATACGGGATTAGAGGAAGTTAGCAGTTTAGTGTTAGTTGGTGCGAACTGCTGCTGTAGCGTCGGTTGAGTTAATGTTACCGGCGATGTTGGGGGCAATAAAACGGGGTGATGAAGTGTTCTGGATTGAGAGCAAGCTGAAGGATGAGTGATACTTTGTGTTGATTTTTTGTCTGTTACATATTCTGAGAAACCGAGAGGATCGCGTTCTACTTCCCTGATTGTGCGATTCTTGTCTGCCAGTTTACCAGGTAACCCTGTGTTCATTGACATGTAAGATTTTGGCGGAAATGTTTTTGGGGACATATGAAAATGTTCGCGCGTGCTGTTTGATGGCACGAACTGGACGGAAGCGGAGGATTCACTGTTGCTTGTCATAGATGTCTCATATTGACTTGGTTGATCTTCTGATGTTTGTCGATAGTATTGGGCTATACTTTGCCCTTGGCCGGATGAATACCTCTGTGTGTGTAACTGATTAGGGCTTACGCGTGATGGCTCGCACAGTGTAGGGACAATTTTCTTTTGCTTACTGCAACTAAAAACACGAGCTGACAATCTAGATGTTGGTGAACCCTGAGTTCTTCTGAATGACTTCAAATGGGAGAAGGCCAAATTTGGTTGAGCAGACCTTACTGGATGAACACGATTAGACGTGGAAAGTTTGGGTGATTTGTACAGTTTGGTTGAGGTGCTGGTGAGGTGGGGCTCATTGAAAGACACTGTGGATGTCGTATTGCTCGCAGTGTCTTCATCCGAGTGATTATCTGATTGAAAATTCTGGCTCTGTACACCTTTGTTTTCATTCACCGCGTTCAACAGATCCCCTATCCGAGTGTCTATATTATCCATTCGCTTCATAAGCTCATTCATTTCGTGAGTCAAGTCTGACTGCATTTTAACGAGACAGCTGAGTATGGCTTCGTTCGAAGATTCCAAATTTTTGACCCGTCTCTCAACGGGTGTAACAACCTGTATCGTTTTGTCGCCTCCGTCATTCGCCTCGCATTTCTTGCTTCTGACCGACTGGACGGGTTGTGAGCTCTCTTTCTCTGGTTCTTCTTTGATTGTCGTTGGTTTCAATAAATTTCCCCATCGAGATGGCGTCCTATGGGGTTGAGTCGTTTCTTGCTGTTCAGGTTCCATGTTGAGGGTCCCCACCTCAATTTCAGGCGTCGCTGTTCTTGGTAATCCCATCCTTTTGCCCCATTTTGAGGTAATTCCATCTAACTTTGTTGCACTTGCGGTAGTTCCACCGGTATGTGAAACGGATTCCCCCTGTGACTTCTTCCGCGGAAAGTCCACTCTATCTTCATTGGTCTGTTCCCTTGTCTCTACTGGGGCCGATGGCCTTCGTTGTAAATCAATATCCGTGCCACCAGCACCTGGAGATCCGTTGCTTGTTTGTTGAGCGTGTGCCCCAATCATTCGAAAACGGTGAATCATTCTGCGAACCGGATGATCAGCTCGTAGACCGGAGAGCGGGTTGTCGTTCTTGCGGTGCTCTGCCAATTCATACTCGCGCTTCACGTCAGCCAGCTTCCGGAATATGAGCTATTCAATAGATGAAAAGTTTGAACAATAATTTATTGCTTCACCTGTTTTGGAATTTGTTTAATCTTCGTCATCTTTGTCATCATTCTTACTATACTCACAAGGAACACTACACATTATTCAGCTGCAATATAATCATGATATAAATATACTGCTAAAGAGGGAGTGAGGATGGTGCTACTGTTCAGCAAAGGCCTCATGTATGAACTTAACCTTGTAACATTTAGGTACGTACACCTTTTCAACGAACAAAAAACTAATGTAAAGTACGAGTATGGTGAGCTCTAAAAACAGCTTTCTAATGGTTTGCATTACCTCGTTACAATAACTGTCATTATCCAACGTACAGTAGCGATGTACACAGCATTGTGTCTGGTTAGCTGTTGTCTCTTCTAACGTCTTCAGTGGCACACTCGATAAACCACAAAGGCCTTAATCTTGGAGAAGAACTCGATCTACTATGATCACCCTACTGGTGACTATTTTCATTCCACTATACTAAGTTACCAGTTGTCCGTTTTACATTTTAGACCATCTGACTGATACTTGCCACTTTCAGTGGGTACTGACAAAATCTGAGTTTACTTTTAAAACTCCGGACCGACTTTGATTGAACCAAGGTTTGTAATCTGCTTATCACTTGTAAATCAACAGGAATAATAATAGCGAATTATCAATGACTTTTTAAACTCACCCTTGTTTTCAGATCGTAGGTCAACACTAGATTACGTGCAAAACTGTTAGCGAATGCCGAGTAGAAATTCAAAACTTGGAGCAAATTGTCCTTCTTAATACAATGCAAATCGCAGTACGTTAGCGCTCTGACAGTGGCTGCCGAGTGACTCATTCGATTGGGTTCCTTCCAAAACGGTTCGCCGAATACGTCGCCTCGACCTGCTCAAAAGAGTAAGGCGAGGAAATAAGTTATGCCATCAATTGCTTTGTGCTTGAATATACTTGATCAGTACTTGTCTGTGACAACACATCCCCTAAAGATTTTTTAAAAGTTTCAATGGTAACAAAAAGAGTTAGGTGTTACGTCGAACAAACATACCAACCTTATACAAGCTGAACATTTGAGAACTTCCTTGGCAGACCATGAGTTGCTTAGAACAACCATGGTTAAGTAAATCGCGGACGTATGACATGCATATCAACAAAATCAGGACCGTAAGTAAAAAAAACTCACTAGGACATGGGTATAGTTTCAAATTGGATGAGATTATAGAGGAACAGCTCATATCAAACCATCGATGTGATTGAATATTGACCGTAGCTTACCTAGGAAGGCCACAATTTCTTCATCTTGTATAACTTCCAGTGACCCAGATACAACGAAACACAGTTGGTCGATGCTCTCACCCTGATGAAAAATCAGATCCCCAGGGGCCGTGTGAATAGTGTTGAAGTTAACGGCCAACGCTCGTAGACAGCCGTCACTGGCCAAACGGAAGGCTTGGTGTTCATTGAACACCATTCTGTTCAAATGGATACAAAGATCTGCCTTCATATCCTTTGGACAGTAGTTAAGAACCTACGTGAAAAAAAGGTATTTAAGGTTTGTAAAGGAAAACATGAAATGGTGATATGCATGTTATGACTCAGTGTTGAAATCAAGAGCTTCTGTTCATTTTTAGCCCAAATGGATAATTGTTAGCTGATTCTCGTCAGTTTTAACATGTAAGTGGAACAATTTCTAGCTACCGGGTGAATATTACATCGCACAGCATGAGTTTACCATTCAATCCGTAACCGACAACTTGGCATCCTGGGCAATTTCAATGTCGTTCCAACGTTTGCCATTCCCGTTCGCGGTCAGACAGACCACAAGTGCTTGTCAAACGGATACGTGTGTCTATATTCCATACAGACTTAACGAAACGATACATTCAGAGTGTACGCCTTAGTCAGTCAGTCCACAACGGTGTGCGAGTGCTGTTGTTCAACACAAGCATGTTGTATAATCAATGATAGCTAAAAACGAAGCAAAACTATTAAAAGCGGATAGAAACGAGTTAAGCACAATTCGATGAAGATAACCTAATCGAACCGAAAAAATAATAGGATGCTGATATTCAACTGATTGTAAGTCTGAGCCCACTAAAAATGCACACCTGTTTAGATTTGCAGTCAGAAGAAGGCAGTTATGTAAATACACATTAACCATCGAGGGAGCCGGATCGGTGTGTGTATATGTGAATTTATATCTACAAGCCTTGTAGATGAGGTCACGCGATTGAAGATAATCTACTTCTGTATGAGAAAGGAGTGGATGGTGTTGTTATTGTTGGTGGTTGTGCTGTCCCCAGATTGCAGAGAACAAATAAGTTTGCGCTTCACCGTGGTTACTTCACCAGTACTGCAAAGAATGAACCACACATTGCTCCCGGTAACGGTCATGGCGTTTTGCGTAGATTGGCCAGGATCAGTTCGTTCTATTTAAACGTGTGAGATGAAGTAAATATTTTTTGGTGCAAAATCTTAGATCAACAATTTGCTATCGACCTCGTCCCTGTTTAGATGGGGCAAAAGAGGGTTTTGAACTGTCAGTCCTCTGCTGGATTTGACTAAACATACGAGTTAGCGTCAGTATTCGTGGTAGTAAAACTGAGCATTAGTTCACTTGACCAGTATAGCGAATTTAGACCAGATTTAATAATTCATTGCCCTCCCTGAGCACAGGTGATACTGACAAGACCAGTAACTATGCGGATACAATATTCAGCTCGTAACTCTAGTGTTTCTCTGCCCCCATTCCCTACATGGGAAAACAAATTGACGACAAGTCGGTTATGGAGTCGAGATTTTAAATTACGCGTTAAAAATGAACCATTCGTTTTAGTCGCAAACGAATTGCAAGACGCTGGTTTACCGGTTCCTTCCTCACTGGAATTATTCGAAAACAGGGGTGATACAAGCAGGCTCGGGAAACCAAGTAAATCTGTAAAGATCCCCAAGTTATGTCCTTGGAAGGAATTAAATGAAAGTCAAATCAAGATTTCGGAATAATGGGGATATCACTTGCGGTGACCAAATGTCTATTCCAACCAGAGCACTCTTGAATGTTTTTCCTGCATTAAACATCCACCTAGACAGATTTTACATTACAAACTATACTATGACAGTATTTTAAGAGACAGCATAGTCCCTAGTGACGGATGATAAAGAAAACATGTTTGAGATTGATAGTCATCTAATATAAGTTTGGTAAAAGCAAGATCTAAGTGGAGTAGCTCTTGCGAGGAAAGAAAGAAGTTCACATGGATAATTACGGAAATAATAGAAGAGTATATTTACTTCTAAAACCGACATCGATAAGAAAAACATGCAAGGCTAACCAAACCATCTTGCCATCAAAAGTATAAAAAAAGACGAATGTGTTGAAAATGTGTATTGACTTAAGTGTGGACGTACTCAAACCAGTTAGTACCTGAAAAACTTTCCCCAAGACAAGTAACCCCTTGAGTGGGTCCAGGATGAGTGTAAGTGAGCCACACTGTGCAAAAAGAGGACGTGGAGTGTAAAACGTGAGACGGTTCTTCCCTGTACATCTGGCTAGTGATCATGTGGGTTGATTGAAAGTAGATTGTTACACAAAAGACTGCGTGGATTACGAATTAACTGAGTCATATTCGCCTAGCCGCATCATCATTATCATAGACAGCAATACATCAGTGGTTTGCACTTATGCTTACCCGACACATAACCACGAGGAAAAAACCCACTGAGGTGTCTAGAATGTTATCAGTAGCAAAGCCAGGCTATATCCAACTTGTCGTTGGTCAGGTGGTCACTCTTGAACTGGATTCGCAGAAATGTATTTCATTCTCCACACTACAGCTTGCCATTTTTGGTTTTTTCTTCTTACTGTGGATATCTACATACTTTTCAGAATAACTATTATTCACCAGAGTCTTTGCCTAATAAACATTTTTACTTCTTCCAGTCGATCTGCAGTGTAAATCATTCTGACTCTGTGAAATAACGTTTTCACTAACCCTCGTTTACAAGTAATAGGTGCTAAACTGGAAAATTGCAAATACTGTCCGTTCCATGTTAGATTTCGATAGAAAGATCTTCAGTCAATAGCATTGACATGAGCCCGATTTTACCCGTGTTCGATAAATACACACAATTTTGTTATTGCTTTCTTGTTAGATTTCAAATAAGGCTCATTTGAATGACACATATTTCATTTCGCTATTGTCCTTACTGAAATAGCGAATGCGATGGGGGAATCTTAATCTAAGCATCTTAACGAGATCTGCCAAATCCTGTGTATTTGCAATGCATTCCAGCGCGCTAATGACTGTTTCGTTACCTGTTGGTGAATTTAGAATGTTGCAACAGGTTGCATCGAACCGGTGTCACTGCCGCATGGGCTTTCAAACAACAGTCTGTTGTCATACGGCATTTAAAGGTAGAGACAATATCCACATGGCCAGGCTATTGTGTTATGCTCAACCAACACTCGCATCGTCTTTGTAACGCTGAAGCGGTAATCGTCATAAACTACAAACCTAGTTTATTTATTCACAAAGAATCAGTTCAAACCCTCCATAACTTTGGTGTTGTTAGAACATAAGGTCCCAGGAGATGACTGATATCTTGTTTTGATTTTTATTGTTGCTTTTCCCTCATTATCGACGGCGCTGGACCAGTAACCGACTGTGGACGTTGTGAGTTACGAGGGTTTTAATCCTGGCCTGTAACGACTATTTTCTTGCAGCTTCTTCCAGTCCCCTGTGCATGTCACCACCTACTTACTTACAAGTTACGTCGGTCTGCTGGGGTATCGGTAGAATGCTTGGCTTATCAGACTTTTAGATTTTATTCTCATTGAATGATTCAACTACCTCATTCTAAAAATTGAGCCAATAATATTAGCTTTCTTACACTACCAAATATTCGCTTCATGAAATCGCTATGACCTAACCGGTGATTCCACCCTGTGTCAAAGACTGATAACAGATACTGAACAACGAATTCTTGGAAAGGACTTTCGTTTCATGTTTCAAGAGCTCCATATCTGTAGTCATTAGAGTTGCACTTCTCTCACGGGCGTGCAAGAAAGTCTCAGAAAATTGCTCATCTATCCTCAGTGATGATCTAGATTGGAGATGACCCTTTTGTTAATAATATGGGATCCTGTTCACTTTCTTGTCTCCCATTTTACTGATGTAACATCACACGTGACCGAAAAGACTGATATTCCCAATGGAACCGTCTTCCTTTGTCAACAAACACACAGACAAGTGTAAAGCTCGTGACGAATTATTTAACGGATGCCCAGGTATAGTCTAACGTTAAATGCACTGGCTAAAATTTTTCTAACAGTAACATTTTATCGTTGACGTCCATCAAGCAAGAGATTGATGCTTGTATTCTGTAAGTGCTGTAGGCATTCAAACCTGATTTACTTTATGACAACATTGCACAAAAATAGTGAGAGCTGATAGTCACGAAGTGCATCACTCATGTTGCTGAAACTGTCATACATTTTATTTGACATTTTAAATTGAGTTAACTTGTGATAAGTTGACGCCGGATATTTTGTTCATACAATTGTTCACTACATTTCTACACCACGAATAAATAATGACTTATCAGAGGGAACGCATCATGGAAGCCGAGACTAACTGACATGGTGGTGCACGTAATGCTACTGCAGGATTTAGGGAATAGTGAAAATATGTTCCATACGTCGGCTTTGAGGACAGAACACTAGCTCTTAACGTCTGTATCCCGTACGTTTGTGAATCTGTGGAGTTTAATGACCACGAAAACTGTAGTCACAAACGAAGTGAAGCAGAGTTTATCGTGATCTTCTCGAGAGCTCCTGATTCTTTTTTTGAAGATAAGACTATTAATAAGTAATTTCACACACCAGGGTTGCTCTTAGTTGTCCACACTGATCGAGGCAACACCATAAAAACGTCAACTAGATTACCGATGCGATTGTAACAGAGTAAAGGTCCGGTATAATCGGTAACGAAACAGCTGGGATGCACACGGTTGCAATTTAATTTTTTGGATGTATTACAGAAAATAAACACACTTGTATGAATAAAGGCTGTCATCGGATAACACGAGCTACGGTTGTTTTTCATTCAATGAGGTTGCAGAAAAGTAGGTCGTTGGATAAAACATAAGTAACTGTAATTTGTCAGCTGTTTACTACATGGTATCTGTTGCCACACAACATAAAAAGTTACGTGCGGGTTGAATAATGTACTGTTGTCCTAACTTTTACAGAGGCACTATTGGAAACTGAGATAAAACCAAACAACATGTGATTAACAATCAAGCGTATGTGCTATCCAGCTGTTACGAACGCTCTTTTTGAGCAGCGACTGTTCACAACTGCCAACAACCTATATATATATATATGAGGAACTGATGTAACGCGCCTTTTCCTTGCCAAACGTTCCACTACGGCTTGACTGCTAGACGTGGGTCCCTGCTATCCGGCTTCTCCCAATCTACTGGCGCGGAGACAAGAAGAACACGATTGCGGACAAACACGCTGTATTGCCAAATACCAGTTCAACAAACGAATAAAATGCCTGTAAATATATATCATGAAATAGTGACCAAATATGGTCATTTACTTGTTGATTCACCGTCTGCTTGTTTAGGCCACTTCGTTGCCATGTGGCCAAGTAAGGCCAATTCCATAGGCGTTAGTTCTCGGGCTAGCGTGACACCCACGCTCACCTTCAAGTCTCCTGCTTGCGCGAAACACCCACGTTCACTTTCACGTCTCCTGCTAGTTGGTCCGACGTACCCCTCAGTGTTTTGTCTGATTTCGTCAGCCGTCACTGAGGGCCTGATTAGATTGTTTTGATAAATTTGCCTCCCAACAGGAACCCATGAAACGTAGTTGCTCATTTTTATCAGTCTTGCGCTCATGACTTTATGCAACCAAATAACCGACTGACTTAAAACTTTCATTAAGTGTGTTTACCGAAAATGTGTTGT
>LUCH01001223.1:0-87572 GCA_013368495.1 Paragonimus heterotremus | reverse complement strand
GTACTCCCTTGAGGAGAAGACAGCTCCAGAGAACGTTACGAGCAACTGAGTCGAAAGCAGCCTTTAGGTCCAAAAAGACCACGACTGTCGGCTGTCTGTAACAATGCCGCTGTTCCAAGATCCGTCGCAAGGTAAAAATATGATCAACACACCCTCGACCGGATCGAAATCCTGCCTGTTCTTCACGTATCTGGCTTTTTCTGGGCTTAGTTTCCGATCGATTGGTGTTGCATAGAACTCTGTCGGAGCATAGCTAACAACGAGTCGGATAAGATCAGAGCATTGTGCAGATTGTCTCCTGTATAACCTATCCATATTGTGTAATCCCGTCGCTAATAGCTATCGGAGCCTGTTCGCATGTGATTATCTTAATGGGATCGACAAAGATATGTAACAACACTTCACCGAGTTGCTAAAATCCACTGTAGTGAAAAAAAATTGGATGAGTTACCAAACCATTGGTTGTTGTATTTAAAGCAGTTCGAATGAATGAATACAAACGAACATGAAACTGAATGGCTGTGGTTTGACAAATGAGAGAGGTGGGCGAAGCCATCCTTCTAAACCGCAAACAAAGGAGGATTCGCAACGATTAAGTTTGCAGCTTTTAAATAGTAAAGTTTTGAAAATTTGACAGTGTCTAATTGGTTCTGTTGAATTCTTTCCCAAGTTGATCGCAGTACTTAGGTTCTTTGAAGCAAGAATGTTCAAAGTAACAGAGTTTTAACAACAAGGAAGTTGTACTTACTATAATCAAAAACGTAGTCCGTGTTGATTACTTCGATATTCCAGTTATCAGTAACCTGAGCCCATAAAGGACGTAGTGCGATTGGCATATCTCCAACGATCTGACTTTTCGCACAATCACCGATGGCGTGCGCAATCACAACTGGCGTAGGTGACCTAGGTCCAGATACATACATACAAGCATGTAGCCGTTTACTTTAGCTATTGCAGCTGAACGTGATAGGCCCACACGACCATCTTTAAATCAGGAATTTAAGGTCGTCAGTGTAATTAATTGTAAATACTTCCTTTTTTTCATTCTTTTGAGTGGCCGATCAAGTGCGACATCTTCAACTTAAAATATGCGAGCACCTGTTTGTTGCAGATTCAACCACACTGTGAAATCTGGTCAAAAGACACTAGAGACAGACCACAGGGTGGAGGACGTCAGGACTGCATTTAGTGTTCTGGTCCACATCTCAATGTGACACAGCTTGAGGGTTGCCAAGGCATCTTTGATTGTTTAAAAACAGTTCATACTGATGCTGCAGTTGCCATAGCAAACTAGCATGATACACCAATAAAGGATCGGCGATGTTCATCAAATTATGTGTGTCTGTGTGCATGTTTGTGTAGACAGTTGTCCTGACCTTTTCTGGTACCGTGGCATGGTGGTCAGGCTTGTGTGGTGTTCTGATGCGACGGGCTGTGCTGACTTAGACCTCGGCCTTTATAGGTAGAACTACGTCAAATATGCCAAACGGAGCGGCCAGACAATAAGTAGTCTCACTTGTATTGGATTTTGTCAGTATGTCGTGTGTGCCCGATGTCTGTGTTTTGTTCCCGTATTCGTGATTCATATGCTTTTTAAATTTTGTTCTGTTATTTATCCTCCCGCATTTACAGTGATCTTACTCCGTAAACAGATTGTGGTGTGTGTGTTCGCATAGCATTCTCCGGGTGGAGGTGCTGTCTGTTCACCTCCACCCCGATAGTTGCGCAAATTTTGGCTATTCGGGTAGCAATTTGTCCACCGATCAGTCCGTGGACCGCGAGCTGAGAGCTCGTGTGGCTAAGGCTAGTACCGCTTTCGGACGTCTTGAAAGACGTGTTTGCAAAAACCACAGCCTGAAGCCGAGCACTAAGCTGTTTGTCTACTGCTCAATGGTGCTGTTTATACTGCTGTACGACAGTGAAACATGGGCATTGTATCACCGTAATGTGCTCTATTTGAGCCGCTTTCATTTACAATGTCTAAGACGCATCTTGGGTACTAGGTGGTCGGACATGGTTCCGAACACTGAGGTATTGCGGCGAGCAGACATGAACGGGATTGAAGCTCTGCTGATGCTGAGTCAGCTTCGTTGGCTACGTTACGTCCGTCAGATGGGCGATGACCGTATTCGGAAGCACGTGCTGTATAGACAACTGAGCTCAGGTAAGGGAAATCCTGATGGTCGAAAGCGGAGATACCAGGATGCTGTGCAGGTAGGTCTTTCACGTTGTAAAATTGATTTTAGATGTTGGGAAGACTTAGCGTTGAACCGGACGGTCCGGAGAAATATGGTGCGGATGGGTGTGCGCGAGTTCAACGAGCAGTTATTGCGCGACCGAGAACGAAAGTGCGCGGTGCTCAAGGGAACCACCGGTTCCATAAGTCGTGATGACATGACTATATGGGGTTGCAATGTATGCGGCCGCGAATGTTCTGGCCGCCTTGGCTTAGTAGGTCACCGGCGTACTCATAGTGCACCGTCGGCGAGGAGGCGACGAGTACGTTAGGCTCAGGTACGTCATAAAAGTACATCCATTCTTCTTATTGAATAGATCAAGACTATGGTCGTTTGGCAACTAATCCACTCTTCTTTTCAGAAAATTGAGTGTGTGTATTCTTATACCCATTCTTTTCTTGAGCTTTGTTGGTATGTTGAATGATGAGTCGTTTGCCTGATCTTTTCATAGTTCAACTTTGAATTTTGGTTTTCAACTTTATCCTTTTTGGACTGCAATAACATGCACTCGTGTGCTGAAATGCTTCTTGTATTACATTTTACATATCTTTCTTCTCAGTTTAGACCTTGTCATTGCAGTCTCCCTGTTTATTTTCCGAGAGATAACGATTTCCTTTTCATGCTAACCATTGAATTGGCTAACCACCATTGGCCGGCTGGATACAAAGGTTTCATTCACACACCTACTGGTCTTTTTTCTTCGGGTATACGCCGGATACGTGGTGTGTGAGTGGAACAGCAAGTGGTGTAGTGCAAGCCATCTGGGGTGATGGTTTAAAGCGCAGGGGTCCTTTGGCTTCGGTCACCGTGGCAGACTAATCCGTTTCGGATGTCGCCATCTGGATAGCCTACTTTCCAGTGCAGAGGTCGTACCGGCATAGTCAGTGTTACTTGGCAGGTTAGTCCGTAGAGACTGGATAAAATACCGTCTCTGGTTCTCCAGATTGGGGGTTTGGATGATAATGGCTACTTATTCCGGATAAAATAACGTTTGTTTGAGTCGATTACCGTCCACCCGTTGTCTTCAGCTACAGGCTTTTGAGATGAAGCCTCCGGTTAGGTTCCCTAATCGTACTGTTGTCTAGATCTGGGCTTGCTGGCAGTATCCCAAGCCCATATAAACAGTGAAAAGTCAGCATAAATCAAATGAGTTACTGCATCTGCCACTGCATAAGATTAACAAGAACGCCCCACCTGCTGTTTCCGGCATGATGGGTAGGTGAAAAGACTCTACTGTCAAATCCTTCCACAGTGGCCCTTCCACGTGAATTCTGTAGAAGGCGCCGTTCATCCAGCTCTTAGTAGCACGACGTCCAGCGTGAAGCACACCCGGGAACACAAGACGTTCTCCGTTGCGACGTGGAATTCACGCACGGTGCTGGATCGACGCAACACCGGACGACCGCACTAGTCGCTATGAAACTGAACCGCTGCGGTGGCAGTGTCGTAGGCTTGAATAAAACTATGCTTGCACACCGAGGTATATTTCGGGAACCAGGTGCTGGGCGCACCTTCTGCTGGATATGTTACCCGGTGGACGGGGCTCGGGAGCACGGTTTCTGTTTCGTATGTGCTGACTACATCTATTCTTTGGCGACAGCAGAACCACACCACATCAGTCCTCACATCGTGTTTATGTGCTTGCGACTTGGTCTAATTAAGTCTGCTACACTCCTCAATGTTTACGGTCCGACTATATCACATTGATAAGACGAAGGACCAGTTCTTTGATCAGCTGTTCGCCACAGTTCACTGGGCACCGATGAGTGACCAAACGTTTGTTATGATTGACTTGAACACTGGAGTTGGACCCGACCCAGAAGCGTGGCCCAGTGTCCTTGAATCTCACAACAGTGGTGCAGTCAATGAGAATGATGATCGTCTGCTTCGTCTGCGTGCTACTCACGAGTTGGCTATCACGTTCATCCGATTTCAGCCTCAGGTGGTCGCTTTCATGACGTGGACTCATCCACGAAACGGTCATCATCGTTTGCCTGATTGCGTGAATGTGACGTTCACGAATTGCGTATCACGTGAGGAATGTGCGGGGTTGAATTTAACACGGCCATATGATGGTCAAGATGAAATTGTTTATTCATGAATGCAAGCCTGTTCGTTGTAGATCCTGCAGACAAGGGCAGAAATTGGGTGTCAAACGCACTTGCTGCTCGTCTAAAATACGCTGTTGCTTCCACCACCCATGAGGATATGTGTCCAAAGCTCAAAGCAACATCACAGCAGCAGCCACCGAAACGATCCCTGTTGAAAATCAGAAAAGACCAGACTGGTTCGACGATAACAACGCGGCTATCTCCAACTTGGTACGAGGGAAGAATACAGTGTTTGTTGCCTACAAACTGGACCCAGACAATGAAAACAAGAGAACGACATTCCGAAGTAGTTTTTGTCAACTGGCCGAACGTCTTCGCAGAAGCAAAGGACGATTGGTGGATGAAGTAAGGTGAGCGGGTGCAGGGCCATGCTGATCGCCGACAACACAAGCATTCCTACGATTCGCTTATGGCGACTTTCGATCTATCCGTCCAGTCTACTAAAGCACTGACTGACTTGGGCATAGAGTGTTCTTGCACACAGCCGGAGAACATCATGAAATTTTGTCGCAAATACTTCGGTAGCCTAATAAACCGTCCTGCTACTGTTGTGATCCAAGAACGCGGATGACACAAGGATTAAAAATCCTCAAGGTAGTCATCAGAAAACAACAGTGTAGCGAACAAGCTCGTTTTCGGTTATTCATCATCAGGCTAATTACATAACAATTTATATGAAACAGAGTTGTCAGGGCGAAACGGACAAAAACAAGTAGCTAGTTTGAGTGAGGTCAGACACGTGATGATGAATAACCGAAAACGAGCTTGTTCGCTACACTGTTGTTTTCTGACACAAGGGTTGTTTAATTGACAAAGCAATACATGGGTTAAGCGTTTAAACAAGACCAGTCACAAAACCACGCATTTGCACGCGGTATTCGGCCCCACACCGTCTCGGCTGCCACAGGCGTCCATGATCAGTTCCATTAAGTAGCAGGGACCATTATGGATGATGCTACATTCTGAGGTTACTTTCTGCATTTCTCCTGTGGCTTGTACGATGTCAAAATATGTGCTCTGGTCCTACTACTGAATAGCCGCGGTATGAGTAGTATGATACGAACGCTCATCTTCACTGCACTACTACTGGCTGGATGACCGTGAACAGCCTGCAGCAACAGGCCATCAAATCTTTACTTGTTTTCACCCCGAATTTTTCGGTGGTACAGAGAGTGATCAGACAACTGCGCAATGGAAACGGTGCAGACGAGGATAGATTGACAGGTGAGATCCTGAAGAGTAGTGGATAGGCGCTAGAACACGCTTTGCTCCAGCTGTTTCATTCTATCTGGGAACAGAAAGAAATACCGCAAGATTTCAAGGATGCTCTTATCGTACGTTTGTTTAAGCTTAAGGGTAGGAAACAACGCGCCGTCGGCTAGTGAGGCATTAGTGTGCTGAGCTGCGCTGGCAAGATGCTTGTAGAGTTCCTTCTGAACCGCCTGAATGCGGACGAATTGGAGGCCAATGTTCCCGAGAAACTGTGTGGATTCTCGGAGAGTCTCAGTATGATCGACATGGTGTTCGCTGTTGTACAGATCCAGAAGATGTGTCGCAAACGCAAACAGATCCTGTATGCTATCTTCGTGGACTTCATCAAGGCCTTTGATTCCGTGAGCCACAAGACGTAGTGGTAGGTACTTGGTGTAACGCGTGATCGAAACTAGTAATT
The DNA here is from genome assembly GCA_013368495.1 of Paragonimus heterotremus. Taxonomy (NCBI): domain Eukaryota; kingdom Metazoa; phylum Platyhelminthes; class Trematoda; order Plagiorchiida; family Troglotrematidae; genus Paragonimus; species Paragonimus heterotremus. Next base: position 81,552 of record LUCH01001223.1, on the reverse strand, counting down.
GTGCATGGATTGAATTTGAAGTGGTACCTCTTACACACTTGCTCTGTTCATTTTTCAGACCGCCAAGTCAATACTGTGCACAAAGACCCTGAGTCAACGGGCAGTCGAAAGAGCAAAGAGGACAACTGTATTTAGACGAAACTCGGTCATACCCCTGTACCTTTATCGTTTTTGTTACTCTAATACCGCTTCGTATTGCGTAATATATCTTTGGAAACAATCTCTGTCTGCTTTTCTGGTTGCTTGCTACAATTGTAGATTTGAAATTCCACATTTATTCTCTAGATACCTATGCTGTTAACTTAGGGAGGAGATAAGAAAAATTAACTTCTACACAAAGTGTAGCAATGCCGAGCCTCAGGTTCGAATGTTATGCTGGGAACTGGAAGGACGAACGTTTGCAAACTATCTTGAGGCGTACACTGTTAATAACAGAATGAGGCATCGTTTCAGTCGCTCTACGTCCAGTCAACAAGTAAATTAAGCTTGATGCAACAGCGAATCAATATGAACAAATTCAACCATGCCTATTATGAGGAATACAAAACTGACAGAGAACAGCCACACAGGTGTTAACTAGAGTCCATCTGACAGCAGTTTTGATATTTCAGTGCCACCCCGTCCGGACGAACACGGCTTCGATATAATTTTATCCAGCAACATAGAGAATAAGTGGTATATCATATACAGTCATTCAAGAATTTAACTCCAATGTTTGCTTCATCAAGCCTGATTACAAAGCTCAGTAACCGATCTAGCTGCTTCACTAGCAGCGATTAATGTGCCAGCCCATAACTCATCCGTAGTGATGTAATCTTTCGTTTGCGAGTGTTTAACGGACTACCTGGGTCAAACGACTCGGGATTTGTTTAGAAGAACCAGAGAATATCATCCAGCGTGGATCGAGACAGGTGAAAGATCATTCACGTGTGTTATTGTAGGTCACATGACTGACGGCGATCGTTAAATCAATATAGACCAATCGTTCACTGTTATTTACAAGGTCCCACCGAGTCGGTCAAAACTTGTTCGCCAACGAACGTTGGCCACTGCCGAGACCATTGTCATTCGATTACGTAATCCAACCTTGTGTGGGCAGAAAACTTCGTTCATTCACTCCAACTGCCTTAGCTGTTAGCTGATTCACCTGATTCACATATAATCAGTTAACATCCGAATGGCGTTCACAAACACAAGAGTGAGATAATGTGAATTTTGTCCAATACGAAGCCTTTTATACGGCCGTTTTATGGTCTTAATTTCTTCTACAACTGTAGCAACCTGATTACATTGTCAACGATGCGAATCAGGGTTATGTCCTAACCTTAAACCTATTTGGTACATTTATGACTGTAATGCCGGCAGTTTCTCTTCAAAACGCAGGGGACGATAATGAATTTGAATAATGCACGGATGGCGACTTGCTGAATATCCAACATCGTGGCGCCCCAATCCACCTACTTGCTTCAGAGCTGCGGTTGTTTTTTGTCCGCTTGCTATTTACACAACGAAGGTGGAACTAAACGGCTGGCCATTGTTTTCGCCATCGCGACATCCAAATTTAGTCAGGATATCACCAATGTTAAGGCACGTTTTCTTCCAGCCTCCTTCGAGCAGAGGAGCCGTGTTTACCTTTGGACTCCACATCAATGGTGACGTTGTGGACAGTTACATGGCTTATGTTACTTGTGTGCTGGTGTGCCGACAGAGTTGTCTGCGAACTGATAGTTACGAAATGATGTGGCGAAGGCTGACGCTGCTTCCGGACATCTTGAAAGACCTGTACGGGAGAATCACAGTATGAAGTTGGCCACTGAGCTGTTTGTCCATTGCTCGATGGTGATGTGTATATTGCTGTACGGTATTGGAATGTGCGTTATTTGAACAGTTTCCATCTGTAATGTCGAAGACTCATGTGAGATATTCGGTGGTCGGGTATGGTTCCGAGCAATGAGGTATTACAGCGAGCGGATATGGACGAGGCCAAAGCCCTATTGAGAGTCATTGGCTGTCGTTGGCTAAGACACCCCTGCAGGATGGATGCCGAACCGATTTCGAAGGAACCGCTCTACGCGCAATTCGAAGCAAACTGGCGAAATTCCGGTGTTCAGAAACTGAGATATCAGGATATTATCCGAGCTCGTATTTTGGGTTTTAACGCCGTTTTTATTTCTTGGGAAAACTTAGCTCTAAACCGGGCGATCTGGTGCAACACGACTCGGACGGACGCCTGATGGTGTAGTGAGAAAAAATTTCCTGACCGTGACTTGAAAAGCGCGGCACGCGAAGAAACCATCAGTACCATAAGTAGTAGTGACACGTCTGCATGGCGTTGCAATGCGCCAGACGTATCAGATTGGTAGGTGTTGTGTCCAATCGAATGCAAGTGAGCCATGCAGTCGGCCAATCAGATTGCTCTGACCTTCAAGCGATCGATAACACATGCGGACATCGGCTGCCTGGACCGTGTGGACTGAGAGTTTTCCGTTACGTTACTTGAAACGGTAGCTTTAATAAGGCTTACTTACTACTGGTATTTTCCGTCGTTCTTGAATACAACAGTAGGTTATCAACGTACTCATAATACACCGTTGACAATGACAAAACGGGTACTTTAAACTCAAGTAGTTTGTGTTAGCTATATCTACGACCGCTGCCGCCGGGTAAATTAGCCGCTGTCCTTTACAGAAACATGAGTGTTTGTGGCTTTCTACCTTTTCTTTCCTTCAACTTTGCTGGTGCATTACATGATGATTTTTTTGTTCGTTTTTGGGCAGGCTTCATATTTTGTCTCCACTGTATTCTGTTATATAAGGTGCAGTAATATGTACTGCTACAGTTAACTGCTCTTTGGATTGTATTGTTTATTATTTTTCCTTTCAGTTTAAATCTTACCATCTGAGACTATTTATGTTTCAGGTTTCACTTTCGTACTAGCCTACCTGCTGGCTAACCACCATTGGCCAGTTGGACACAAAGGTACCCAATCACACACCTCATCGTCTTATTCCTTCGGGTTTGCACTGGGTACGTGTTGTGTGAGTGGAACCACAAGTGGCGCAATGCACGCCACTTGTGTGGAATGTGGTGCGCAGTCCTCTCATGTCTCCGGTCACTATCACAGGCTTACCCAAACCAGCTGTCGCCAACCGTGCACAGTTACCATGCTATTAAATATCTCCCACTATGTCAGTGTTCCATTATAACATGGTTACGTATTCCCATACTTCGCTATTTTAAGCGTTTACTGGGAAATGGAGTGCAAATGCTGCTTGCAACTAATGACTCGTTTGCGAATCAATTGTCGTTTTGTTTCCGACTCAATGAAGCCTCTAGCTAACTTCGGATTTTAAGTTCACTTGCAAAACACACCTTTTGCCAGAATACCTTAGCTGATGTTTTGAGAAAGCGTAGGTAATGTAGCTTGTAACGAAAATTCACTGGAAACACATGACCGGTTTCGTAGTTGCTGCCACTCATTAAATATGAGTGTCTGATGAATCAAGACCACACATAAGGCCAAAATAACTCGCAGACAATTTATTAGCTGCAAACTTTCGCACCCGCCTTTTCAATAATAGCAAATGTGGACTAGGTACTTGATATTGTTAGTAACACCCCTACTACTTTTACCGGAACTGTCGGAGCTCTCGCAAATCAGTCACCCAACCAAGAATGAACTCTTCCATCTACAGCGGGATAACCTACCTCAAGCTAACGCTATGGCCATGTAGTGCAATAGCACACCTTAATGGGATTCGACTGAACCGTTTTGTTATACGCACTTTGATCCTCTGAAATGGACACGTGAGAACTAATTCGAACAACTAACCTGAAATTAGGAAACAGATATTACTAACGATAGAGCCAAACAGTTGTATAGAAAACAATAAATAAACTGAAGCCTGTTTTTTCGTTGTGTTTGTGTTAACCCTTCACTTAAGTGTCCACACCATGGTGTTCCCTAGAGTCACGTGAACAGGGTAGTCAGACGACTGATGTACATTAAGAATTCAATTTGTGTAATTTCATCAGCCGTATTTTTGTGGTTAGCTTGACCAGTAATCATCGATGTAATTAGCCGATTCGACGGTGCATGGTGCACCCACAACTCTTCATCATGTATGGCTTAGCAAATTAGTGAGTACGGATTCGTGAGATGGTCCCTAATATATGTGTACGTTCACTCCTGATCTAAGGAGTAGATCCTTGGATCACCCTTGAGGAAGATTTACTAGGCTGTCGTTTTATGACTACCTTGCCAGTTAGGCTGTGTATACCAGTCTGATGGTGCGAGCAAAAAGACCATCCGTTAGCGTATACATAGGAAATCGTCGATCTCGTGACGGATAACCGAGACAAGGAAGTTGGTTTGGTCACGTTACGCACTTTGCATTGCGGGGAAGGGCAGCGTGTCCAACCATGCATAGTTCAATATGACCACTGACGACTGGAAGAACCGCAAGACAACCTGGTAATGACACGGCCAAAGGCTATGAAAGCCTTCATCACCCACAAAGAATGATTTGATAATGCGTCTACTAAGTGGGGGAGTGTGCGACTATCCACGTATCCAGTTTAAAACGATCTCGGATATGAATATTGACATGTTTGCTCATCGGTTCATTCATTTTGTTCATTAGTTCTCATGTTTTCATCGGACGTTTTCTTACCACACTTCCAGAATCAGTGGCAGCCCATACGTATGGCTGATGTTCGAACGGGTTTATACGCATTGGCTTTAGTAGCACACAGTATAGTGTTGCAAGCCAAGAAATCGGATGGCGCAAGAGTTATTTATACAGAAAACCAATACACCGGTTATGGCCTTCAACATGACTACAAGCAAAAATACTCATCTGCGTGCGACACTGGTCTCAGAACGTCACGGTTGCCACGACCACCAGTGCTCAGTTCTTTTATATACCAAGAACTATTTCATGCCACGCTGCACACATGGGCCACCGCAATGTATTACTGTAGTAAACCTTGGTTTGCTTAACTGGTATTTACTAACGTTTCTGGGCAGCTAATTGTCATAGTCACAATCAGTCCATAACACAGTTCACACATTAAAGCTACTGTCCCCTATTTGAAGCCGTTGCACCAAGCTTGTAATAATGATCAACAAAATATCACACTACTCTAATACTGTAAGTAGGCAACTAAATAAAAACGAAAATGTCCGTCGGTATCACTCACTTTTTATGTTTAACCATGAGTGTGTGAACATTTTGAAACGTCTCATTTTTGAAAGTGAGTATTTTTAAATTAAGTGCATGCAAACGCATTTGTAGATGTTCTCATGCAATCTCTGAGTGAATCGTTTTCGAGTGAAAAACGCGTATTTTGACAAACATAACACAGAGGAACTTGGCTCTCACACACTAAGAAACAAAATTATCGCGGCTATCGGGTATTCTGAACAGTACTCACAAGGGAATGTGAGCGACTTTTAATTTATATCTAGACAAAAATTCCCATCATTCGTTAGCAGTGCACCTCCAATGCTAATTTTATTAGTAAAGAGTTCGGAGCAATTATTGTCCACACAACACAGTTCCAAACCGTTACTAATGTGAATATATGGGAAAAATTTGAAATTATTTGGTTCATATAAATTAGCAAAGTGCCGGAAAATTTCAATTAAAACTATATGGATATGTGATAGTTGTGAACAGTGGTGGTGTTGTTCGTAGCTACGGTTGATGGTCTTGGTCTTGGTATGTTCGCTAAGTTTAGCATTTAAGTTGTGAACGTTTCATCACCAAGCGAGGTGACATCGTCATTGCGTAAGTGCTTCAGCGTAACTCCACGCTCAAAAATATACGCTGAAACACTTACGTAATGACGATGTCACTTCTCCTGGTGATGAAACTTTGACAATCTAAATGCCAAGCTCGGCAAACATACCACTATGAAAACTGTACTGGTAGCTTACATATGTTGTATGTTTTTTGGAACTCAATAAGATATTGTTTATCCATTCTATTGTACGGCTTCAGTACAACTTTTCTGCAGGCCTCGGATAAGGGCTTCATAAACGCTGTTGAACTTGGCGGGCGAACTGACGAGCGTGGCATTTCACGCCCTTCAGGCCAGTAGTACTATGCGATTCATAAATGCCTCGTGATACAGACTGCAAGCAGGCAACATTCCTGTCACAAATACATTGTTGGAAAAGAATGCTTCGGAAATTGCTGTCACTATGTTCGATGGAAACGTTTGTAATCACTGAGTAACTGTGTGTTAGCTTTCGGCGTCTAACACAGCAGTAATCTAAAAGTAGACTGACAATTCTTTTTGTGACAGCCGCTTAGTAACATACAGTAGTTGGGAATTGCAGTATTGGTACACGACAGCTCATATGTAAGGATATTTGGCACCCCATGACTAGACTTAAATTTGAATCATACATACGTCAGCCGAACTGTAAACAGCTAGGACTAAATCAATGGCTCCACTATCTGTCATCAAGAATGGTCTGGTAGTTAACCGACGGTTTCCTTATACAAATTTGTTAACCTGTTTCAATAGTTATGGCTTTAACTCTATGTATGGATTCTTACAAGTTATTTAATGTCCTAATAGGTCCATCCATCAGACTTTTTAATCTCCCACCCTGACATCTGTTATGGTTACGTGACACAAAACTCACATCTTTTACAAAGTTTGTATCAGGTAAGTTGATATTAGCAAATTTCAGGAACCAATCGAATCGTGAAGTTGCAACAAATTTGCCATGCAAACATTATCATTTCCCATGCTCTAAACTGTTCTTAACAGAACCCGTGTATGAATTTCTTTTTACTGATATTTACAATCGGACTTGCAGTAATGCTTCATACTTTCTAGTACGGTTTTTCCAGGAAAAGTCCCTTCCAATATGTTGCCCTAATACAACAAATTAGGGTACTACCTATATCCATCCTTTCACATCTTCTGAAAACCTCTCCTCCATCCACGTCATTTAAAACAATTGAAAAGATTCGTAAAACTCAAGAAAATAACCCTTCAGCTGACATAACTGCCTATGAGAAATTATCACCTCAAGGTTGACACGAGTATAGCAAACTACGGGGACATTACATAGTTGAATGATCTAAGTGAAACTCTGGAACAAGGCGACCGGCTGAATGATAAACGCTATCTCGCTGTGGTTACAAATCGAGAAACAGTAAACGCTGCATAATCATTGTTGATAGAATTTGATTAATGATTAAAAGCCTGTTCGAATCGAGTGATCATGATCGATCCTGATAATGTCAACGTTGGTGCGATATTTGACTTTCCGTGGCTAAGTGTTATCCACTTGATAGACGAGGCTGAATGTCCGTTCAGTGTTTGGGTGTTGGTCGCAGGCTGCGGGACATGACTGAAATCGTATTAATCCGCCTGAAACCGCATGGTGTAGTGTACAATTCGCCAGCAATTCATCCAGTCTTATAAGTATAATGTAAAATCTACCCACCTCAGTGATCAACGGAGGTCTTTTGAACATTCCGTTGTGTAATTTACCCTCAAGGTGCATCACAAAGATATTGTGTATAGAAAATTTTAATCAGCCGGACTCTTCTTTAATTCCGGCGACGACCATATTTGACTAAAGTCCCCGATATCTGACGTTTGTGGTGTCATAGATGTCAACTTTTCAGAAAACGTTACGGGTCTTACATATTGAAAAACTTCGTGAAGACCGTCTACACTAGATCACGCCTTAACGAGTGCGGTTAAACCACCAGTAATGTAAGTGGGTTTGGATGATCCACATGTGTACCTCGACTAGAACAAGACAGATACCTCTGTATAACCCAATGTGCCTGTACTGTATATGGTCTCGTCCGGGCTATCACACTCGCGACAGACCCACCATTTTAATGTATCAGTACTCTTTCCGGCTACAATCAGTTGCTTTTGGTTGGTCGTTGTGAATGGAACAAAGAATAGGGTTTGTAAAAAGCCACATAATACAACTTCACCGTTCCAAATACTTGTTGGAGATACAAGGAAAAAGGTTTATACTATAAACCTACACAATTCGAGGTGTTCTGAAAAATTTTAATCGCCCCACACATAACACTTCAACATTAAAACATAGGTTAATAAAAGCCATACAGTTTTAAAGTAGTCCGTGAAAAAAAATATCCAGTGTTGGATGGTTACAGTATCGCTTTCCACTGGGGCACACGAGGCTACTAATTGTAGGTAGCTCTTACTGCTGGTCCTTTTTTAAGAGGTGCACGTAAAACAAAGAAGAGACTGCACTGAACCAAGTCGACATATTGTGTTAAATGAGGTCACACAGTGCCGGATTTTACCTTTCTCACAGCATCCTGACTGTCGATATAACAGGTAGATACACTGTTAACGTTTATCCACAATTGTCTATATCGATAAAACACATAAAGTGAGCATCACTCACGAATGAGCACAGCTGTTGCTTTCCTACAGATTCTTCAATCAGATTTTCCCAGAAGAAGCATTATATTCCAGTTTCGTTCGTGGTAGAACTTCTCAGTAGTGCATATTCCTGCCAAGGCCGGAATTAGATCTCCGGTCACGTCTTCCAAAGATAACTATATTGACCAGTGTATCACTGATTTCATGTAAGACATAATGGAACTACCGCATGCAAAACCTTAGCCACCATCCCTTCTAAGTAATACTCAGACTGCCCTATCACCTTGAGAAGTGACTGTGTTTTTAATCCCAATCAATGACCCCAAGACTGGGACTTTTCTCCAAGTTGCAATCATCGGAATCACTAAACTTATTGGACAATATTTTGATCACTGGTGTTGGGATTTGGGTCAGTATAAACCAAACGTAACTCGCAATAGTATAGTGATTCCTTCCAAAAGAGCTGACCAGAATGCGACAAACACAATCAATTTTGCGTAATGTTCAACTTATGTTAAAGATAACAACCAATGAAAATATCCCTCGTTATTTTTTACACTCTGTTACGTACGGTGTGTGAACGAGAGAATTTGCTCACTCATTAACGTCTGTGCACATTTTGATGATTTTAAGTTAGAGAAGAGAATTGTACTATTTGACACTAATGGTATGTGGTCTGATTGCGGTTTCAATAACTCACAACCGAGAGAATGACGAGTTTGGATCAGACAATGAACAAGTAGGTAGGGTCAGCGCTTTGCAAAATAAGAAACTACAGACTACTACGGTTGACTGAATATGTATGAGGAACAGCAATAAAAGGGAATGCCTTTTTATACTTACTTTCGCAGTATCGATACCTTTAGTTATCGCCCAAGTGGAAGTCACGTAATCAATCACTCTTTCTGCCAAATCTTTAGGTACACTGTGCGTTTTGATAAAATCTTTCACTGAGCCCATCATATCGTGATATCTGGAGCGCGTTGCGTACATACCTTGAAAAATGGTAGTAACATTTCCAAAGATGGTTGCGTAACCAAAAGCTATATAGGGGAAATAGAGAAACCAGCGCCCATTATTGTGAATAATTTTAAACTAAAAACATAGTTAGCACAGAATATTGAGTAAGACTATACGGATTAAATTATAACTACAATGAAGCAATGTGATGTAATGGTTGTTGGTCCGAATGGAGACATTAACTGTGAAATTGCGTAAGTAGAAACATGAATAAACCAGATTTTTATATCTCTGAGCTGAATGCGTGATGAGGATTATCGTGTTCTTCCAATTCCTTTATCGTAAATTATTCAACCTGTTTGATAACATTTTTGATAAAATTAACTTGCAGAAAAGTAACATGGTAAATCGATAACTATCTGCGTGCAACTGATTTCATTGTTAACGTGTGTGTTCGTTTGTGCGACGAAACAGTTTTAAAGTTAAATGTCGTTTGAATTCTCTGATTCAGGAAAAATTGATCTAGAACAATCGCTTCTACATATATTACAATATATATATATATATATATATATCACGAACGATACCGATCTTAATACCGAGACCACCATACTGAGTTCGATTGCACCCGTTGACTAGGTGTGTTGTACAATCAGTGGCTACTTAGATAGAGAGACCAAAGTCTTACACAAAAACAATTTTGTTCTAAAAGCAAACATAGGTTTGCAAACTATTCAGACTCACTCAGTATTAAGGATCACACGAGACTCTCACTAGGTTTGTATTGCTAATGTTCACACTCGCTAAGCTTAGGGGGACAGTAACTGCACTGATTGTTATCAAATGGACGTTGGTTTTCTAATTGAAACATTGGAAGACCAGACACAGCCTGATGTTTTCAAATTTCTACGATACAAACGCCACGTAGACGAAATATTCGGCTGATGTACATAACCGTAGTGCTGGAAGATAACCATGCACACTCGAATATGCAAGCTACTTTGTGGAATCAGACATAATGGTTTATTGTTTCAATAATACACTACAAGTGGAAATATTCTCTCCAAAAGACTATCCATGAAATGGAGATGTGAACAATATAGTACACTCGTCCTCCAAGTTTCACTGCGTTGAAACGGGAGCGAAATTTCATCTACTGTTTAACCGATAAACCAAAAACGATATGCAAGCCAGACATTTCAGACACTGGGGTTCAATGAATTCGGGAGATGTCAAGTCGAAATGGATATCGGGAAATATTTCTAGTCAAGAATATGACAGTGAGCGTTACTCAACTAATAGCGGGAACGGTGGGGAGTTATCTTCTCATCGCATTTGCACGTGAAGATGATACAGTTAGTGAAACGATCATTTGCAGTTTATTGAGTATATTAACAAAAACGTACTACATTGTACAGATTATCATTTTATTTGTGAACCTACGCATATGGTGTCACATCCCAAAAATTGTTTACTTGAGCGTTCGTCACCAAAAATACTACATTGAAAAATTAACTCCACATCGAACGTGCAAAATCCATAAGCATCTTTCGGAATGACCCTGTAATGACGTGTATCACGCGATCCATTGGGCCGTTTTCCATCAACACTGGTCACGTGATTATTCTAGACAAAACGCACTCACACACAGAACTGCCAACAGGTGAGACTGTCATTCACACAATCTCGACTACAATTTCATACATCTATTATGATGCTATGTATAAATCAACTCAATTTCCTGTGATTTTGCACTCCCAGTGGGGATTACCGAACACAGCCGTTTATAAAATTGTCTTCTCTCGGTTAAAGTTACCCATAAGTCATTTAACACACTAAATTCGAACCGAAGGTTGTAACTCCTAACAACTCGTGTTTCCGGTCAAATTCCCTTCTCTTGTCATTCGTCAATCGTCGGGGAATACAGATCTCCGAATGACTAAATGCAAGTTGTGAGTAATATTCTGCAACATACATTCAGTTCTTGGTTGTACTTAGTTTAATTCCTACATCTGTTCACCTAAGGTTCATTCACGCTTGCATGATCGACACAAAATGTTCCCGTGGACGTACTCTGTGAATCCAATTATTGGATAAACGACTTTTTGTGAATTTCATGCCTAAAACCATTAGTACATCTGATCGTGCTCATCAAATATACCTTAAGAAATTAATATATAATACCAGGTTGATAAATTTGAAAAAAACTTTTCTGTTTACCAGTCAAACAAACTGTAGACACCACTGGCGAAGATTAGTTTCTTGAAGTAGTCCATTAAGGTCAGCAAAAATATTGTTGTTTTAAAATATCATTTTCACGTTGCAAAAATCCTACAGGATGTACGGAGAAATAAAAAGAATCTGAGTTGGAAAATTCAGATGCTTTACATCAATAATTTGGGTATCTTAAATAGTACAATATGCCCGTCTATCGCATACTTAAAAACGACAAAGATAAAAAGTTTTCGTGAGAAGCTATCCAAATTAAATTAGTAGACTAAAGTATTCTGTCACATTATGCAAACTATGCGGTGCCAATAAATTAAACGTTCTCGTTCTATACCTGGAATGCCTAGATGGTAAGGGGGATAAAGATTAATTTACTGATTTGTTGATTGTGCACCCCAAGAATTTCTTATCCATTAAGAAAATCACTATTTGTGTAAATCATGGGTTCTGCAGTTACGGTTCAGTAATTGGACACAAATCACGAGAAGGTAATTAGAGGATTAGTTGAAAGTATAAAACAGTATTCATTCATTTTAAGCTTGTTATCTCCGGCCTATGTGGCACATGACAGCCAGTGTCGGATCAATTAAACTGATGGCTAAATTGAGTAACCTTGTAAAATATCGTGATAATAAGCTATACGTCCAATTTATATGGAATATATTGATTTTCCCACGTTTATGTTTGGCGCACTGTATTGAGTTCTTCTTATCTACTGTGCACAGCAAGACGAATGTAGTCTTCTTTATTCTGTTTTTTTTTTTAAAAAAATCTTACATACGAACATATCATCTAATCTGTATGAAGACGTACACCAATTCATTCTTCACCGTCGACTACCACCAGGAACGAGACGTCTACATTCGCCTTGAACAAGCTGACGCAGTTTGAACGCCAGTGACAAAACAGGACATGAGCGTATTGGCAGAACGACAGCAAGAGATGGTTGAGTCTGCCGTCAATTCAGCGAAAAGAATTGCTGTGCTGATTTTCGGTTACTTACACTCAACTACACTGGTACATCTATACCTAACTTAGTTCAATGTAATTGCATCTTTTAAATGAGTGAAGCCTATTCAAGATAGATATCCTTCACAAAAACCTATTTTAAACCCATTCAAATATAGGTGCGTAGAAGACCCCTGGTTATGATGGGCCTGGAATTATTTTGTCTTAAATGTACAGCATTTTAAACGTTTCAACCAAGGAAAAGAAATTTTGGGATCCGAAATAAAAAGTCGTCGCTGAAGTCGACTTGGAAGGTCTTGCGAGTCGTCAAGAAAAAAAATAAATGGTCCTACATCCCGACCAAGAAGTGTACATCTTCTCTAGAACTAGAGAGATAAACTTAAATTTGCTCACAAATAAATGCACCTGAAAGGCTGAGTGTGATAATTCTGTCGTGTTCAAGATTTCTAGCTAGTGAAGTAAATGCGGTCAACTTAATTATTCCAGTAACACGAAAACCTGCTATCAAACCCTCATATAGACAGAAAGGTGCGTTACTAGTGAGCTTTAAAAAGAGCGGAAATCGAGTCTACTTGAGTCTTTTGAAAACGAATTGGGCGAGCTTCCGCGAACAACTAGGAATACTTTTAAATTCATATGAATAAAATTCCTAATTACCCATAAGGAAGACTGTTATATCAGGCAGATTTCCTCACGGCTCTGTTAATAATGCTGCTTATCAACATTGGGGACAAAAAATAATCAGTGAACCAACATCCACATAGTTTAGTGTGAGCGTCCAGCCATTTATATGACCAGGATGAATGACGGTTACTTGGCTGGATTAGTAAACACGTTCCAAATGAGGATGATTATCAGCTTAACGATCATTATTCGTAAGCTCATGTGCTTAAAATTTAGATGCCACAGTTTTTTTCAATTAGTAGTATGAATTCAGTCGGTCAGTCGTCAACACGATTTCCTCTGTAGAGGGTGGACTGAAGTCCAGGTCTCAGTGGCGTTAAGAATGAGTGCTAAGGACAGCAAACCCACCACATAGTAGACCTGAATGTGTAGATGGAGACAAGCATGAGTAGAATTTAACTTACAACTAACTGTCCACCTGTGAATTAGGGAAAAAATTCGATAAATGAGTCCAACAGACGTAAACTCAAGTGCTCAGACTGGCGTTACACTTTACTTTCATATGTTCATAAAAGCATTGCCTAACTCGAAGTTCTACATTTCCAAACGTTCGAAAGCATCAAGAAAAGTAAATCAGTAACGAAACAGTGGACAGTGGTAGTTTGATACCCAGCAATAGCTGATCGAAATCAGACAAGTGGAACATAGCCGTATTCTGCGACTGACGTTTGTGAAGTGCAGTCTGGATGCCACACCACTTGCTTTCCACACATCTCACCCTTTTTTCCTGATGACGTAAAGTACATCTGTATTCGACCTTCTGAAGATACAGCCCGCGTCACACAACGACTTATCAACGAATCCAGGCATACAGATCTTTTTCTGCTAGTCAGATGAAACACGCGAACAGTGGGATGTGAATAGATTCTCCGAGCTAATTGCTTTGATAACGTTTTATCTAACTTCTATTCTGTTCTGTAAGCTAAATTTCAGTGAATTTTCACAATATATCCTGTCTGATCGATATTTCTTGTCAAACTTGAAAAGTGTACTTTGATTACATTGAATGTGGATTGCACAGGCGTTGCACAGTGCTACCATGTTCTGGATGAACTATTCTGAGTAAAGGCTAAGGCTGTCTTCCTATCCTGCTTGAGGTCAATCTTGATGACCGGTCGATTGAGTTCACGGTTAGTGTTTCCTGGTTTGGTGTGTGCGTCTGATGGGAAGTTCGGCATGACTGCGACTATCGTTTTGACTACAGCCCATGTGTCGGACTGGTTTACACTTCACGGCGCCATGCATACACTCCTGCGGCTTCTCCTACAACTGTTAACAAGAAACTCCAACTTGAAGTAGGTTTTGGCGAAGAGAAGCTGAATTATTTGAATAAATTATCGTGTTGTATACTGCAGTTGGTCAAGCATTAGTCTCACGTAATGTAGTCGTTAACAATGTGAACTACAATGTTGAGATTAATTTTACCAGCTGAGCAGGTAAAAGTCTGACGGTCTTAATCAACATTTTTCACATTAGCGCTCTTTATACCATCGTTGTATAAATCACCATCGAGCCATCGTGCACACACTCTTATACCCAAGTTCTTATGGTTAGATTTTTACTCGGCCACGCATCTTTCAACACACAGTTAGTCGTCAAGTATTGGTCTTGTTGGTTACAGTAACCTGTTGAACGGAAGTGTAAGGAGTAGGGTGAAATCTTGACAGGATGAATGGACGTTAATCAACAAGAGATCAGCGGGTAAAAAACATAAGCACGAAAAACACAGTGTCTCATTCGGTGTGCGTTAAGTCTAGAGAACCTGTAAAGATGTACCAAGTTTCGAGTGATAGCCGTGACCTTTTCTTGTTGGCTTCCAGCTTACTAACAGATACCCACAGTTTATGTCTATTTTTGTCCAAGGGCTTATGCTTGTACTGAGCCATAGGAACTATAAAAAAAACTAGCCAGAAAGAAAGATGAGTTTTGGCTACATTGGATGATTTCATGATTCAGATAGTTTGACACACATGATGTAACCCAATGGAGAATCAGTTGCGATGACTAAAATTCGAGTTTGGTCCCATTAGTTTAAACACATCAAGTCTAAACGAAGACATTTGTTTATTTCATGCAAGTGATGTGTATGAAGCTAGAAAATGTGCACTGAATATTATTAAAATAATCAGTTTACAATTTTATACCAGGTCTAGTTCATGAGAGGAACGTGAACCTAATGAAGTGTGTTAACAACAGGCCGGATCAGTAAAAGCATAACCTCGTCCTTCTCGAGATGAGCAGATGAGGGCAAAGTTTCGGCACAATTACTAATAGTCACAACACTGTCTATACTTACCGCCAATCAACATGAATATCACAGACACTACTTTTTCACAGAATGTTGTGGCCGAGACATTTCCGAAACCGATGCTTGTGATCAGAGACAGCGTGAAGTACAATGAGGTCACATAGGTCATTGTTCTTGGAAGCGGGAGATGCTACAGAGAGTGGGGTAGAAATGAATATGAAAATGGCATGTAAAATATGAAGGTAAGTACAGAGAATCACAATCAAGTGATAATCTACAGCAAGCGTATCAAAGTGCTTGTTCAATGGAAAAAAATATCACACTTACACACGTACGATAAAAGTTTATCTCCATCTTCCCAAAAAGTGTACGGGTCAAGAAATTAGTGGTCCAGTGTTAGAGACTCACCACAACGTCAAGTCAAGATGGTATAAGCCCGTCATGTAAGCATATAACCAACGTCTCCTCACCCACACACACACTTTGCCAGGCCTATGCAACTCCTATCACACACGGTCAGACTATGGCCGTTTTGCTCCGTTGTTTGGACGCAAAAAAATGTCGTGATTCCCTTAGATAAACCAAAACAGTGTGAATAAAAAAAGATCGTTTGTGCCACTGCCTCCCAGGGCTGACGATCACTTTAACATGGCTCCTTACTGGCCACTGAGACTTCATGTAGCTTGTTTGTGACTGATGTAACCAAAATACAGCATACATTGTCAGCCCATACAGAAAATCCACCGATTGTCCCGGAACTGTGATCCGGTGCCAAAATTCAACCCAGACCAAGGGCTTACCGAACGGCCACACACTCTTAACCGAGTCGGATGAGTAAAAGGGCACAACACACCGCTGAAACCACAGCCAGATTAGCAGCCTGTGTATGGAGTGGGTGGTGTGCGAGCATTTCCAACCAAGTCGCTCGGCTCCATCGACCCAGTGTCTTGGTCAACACGGTCCACGATCGATACCACCAGGCTGCTCACACACGTTGCCTTAACCACTTCAGGGCTTGGAAAGGGATGGTGAACTGGGAGCTAGCATGTGTCGGTGAGTGCAAATGGACTAACAAGAAATACAATGTTGCCCTGACGATAAATAATAGGAAGCTGCATTGATGAACGAAAGAGTTACAAATCACCGACGGACTGATGAAAAACAAACGATTTTTCCACAGAATCTGAGGTGCGTCACACTGTGCTGTTATTCTATCGCGCCGTTTGTTGACTTTGTAGTGACCTGCAGCAGTCATGTTGTGAAAACAAGCGTCGCCTGGCGTCTCTGTCTTGTGACCTCGTTATGGAGCCATATCGTTCCAGTACCTGTCAGCATGCCTAAGTTGACCATTTTATCCGTAATGAAGGCAACTTGTCACGTTATCGAGATCCGCGTGCACAGCTCGTTCAAAAATGTACAGATTGAGGTGCTTCATTCTATGAAAACCTGGTTCGTCCTGAAAACGACATATCCAGAATGCGATGGGCGTTCAGTTTGGGTCGACTCAGCACATTCGCACCATACGGGCTTTAGTTGGGTCATTACGAACTTGGATAACATGTTGATGCATGTGAGTACTGACTGAAGTGGCCGGGGCGAGATAAGGAGCGTAATTTATTCCCTAAAAGTACCGTGTTTGTTCGCAAAACTGACTTCTCTAGGACTGTACTGATTGTAAGCGGAGATGTTTCCGATGGCGATTTAGGATCGATAATTTCATCTATCGTCTGTTGAGAAAGTTATCGTGATGGCACAATCCGTTAGGAAAGCATCGTATTTCTTGTTAGTCCATTTGCACTCACCGACACATGCTAGCTCCCAGTTCACCATCCCTTCCCAAGCCCTGAAGTGGTTAAGGCAACGTGTGTGAGCAGCCTGGTGGTATCGATCGTGGACCGTGTTGACCAAGACACTGGGTCGATGGAGCCGAGCGACTTGGTTGGAAATGCTCGCACACCACCCACTCCATACACAGGCTGCTAATCTGGCTGTGGTTTCAGCGGTGTGTTGTGCCCTTTTGCTCATCCGACTCGGTTAAGAGTGTGTGGCCGTTCGGTAAGCCCTTGGTCTGGGTTGAATTTTGGCACCGGATCACAGTACCGGAACAATCGGTATGTGTAACATTTCAACCTATGGATGTCCACTGATTTCGAAGTCGTATTTCCTGTACCGTTCCAGACTGTGCACCGTATACCTGCTCAGTATTGAAGTGACCATCCAGCTGTTTACCTGTAAATGTCAACTAATGTTGTGAATAAAAATACACATTTGGTTTCTGCTGTGGTGAGAGTTATCCACAGAATCACTCAAACGATGGGTTTTCTTTTCGTGTTTGTAGTCACATAAATTACTGACAGCATGAGGTTATAAGCTAAGTGAGGATGGTTGATCAGTAGACTAAGATGATCTTCACATGCAACATAGTTCTATTTAGTGGTGACTTAGGCGTATGGCTACTTAGGGTCATGACAGATTATGATAACTGAGGACAGAAACTTTCTGACAGAAGCTTGCAAAAATTGGATATCCGTCAACTTTGTGCTGTCCTTTTGTCCTGTGTGAATGATGAGAAACGTCTTCTATTCAGCAGCTGTCTGCCCATCATTTGTCTATTTGCACGAGTGAACTGAGAGAAAAGACAGCCGCGACCTGATTCGAAGTCATAAGTCTGGGTAGCGCAGTCATTCAATCAGGCGAAATTAAGAAGCAAACGCATTAATATCGTCGACATGAGTTAATTTGACAGTCTAATGGATATACGACCAACGTTTATGGTCTACTGAGGTTTGTTCTTGAACACCGAAGTGATAAACTGTGTGTCTGGATGCAAACATTTTCTTCAATCCTTTCGTCCCGAACGTAACACAGTAGGATATACGGGAGATCACGTCAGCAATCGCCATAGGAACGCCCGCTACTGAGTTTTACACTGGAGGAGGAATTGGTATTGATTAGTGACGAGATCTACTGACCTAGCATCAAATTTAACTCTCGATCTAAAAATAAAATCAAACAGGAACATACCCCACTGGTCCAGTTGGCTGGCAACGCTTTTGTTTGATCGATATCGTTTAACAATCGCGGGATCCATCCATAATAAATTCCATTCTTCAGGTCTGCTTGACCAACGCTGTACCACACACAAGCGAGCCAGTGAGCGAGCAGCACGAAACCAGAAATCATCAAAAGTAGACTGGCAGCCATGTATTCCAAATATTGATCCAATTTTCTGGTCACTCGACCAATCCGTAATAGTCGAACAACTTTGAGTGCACCAAACAGTGAGCTGATGGTGCTCTGGAAAAAAGACGATAAGCAAACCAGGTTAGGAAAGCCTGTCAGAATGTTCCTGTAGGTTTCGCGTTACTGGATTTTAGTGAGAGACATCTACTGAAGTCCATTCAGATTATTTCACAAATACATCGACAGTATTTTGAACACGCTGGCTCCATGTACTATTAACAACAGATCTAATTCTAGGTTGACTTCAACAACACAGTGAGCCGAACATGTTTTTGGCTACACTTCCCATCTACGAAATAAGTTCCCCTGTGTCGTGGAGTTCTCACGTTGATCACGTTTTATTTATTGCCGTTAATTGTGGTTGGTTGCATCAACAACAATAATAATTACCGATGTAAAATCATCATTTCTCGTATGTCTTTGGAAAATCTGTTATGTGGTTTGACATGTTTGGTGTATGCATCAGTGTCTGATATATGCTACCAGTTTAACATAAATCGCCTTCCGTGATCATATCAAAATAGCGTACTGACCATAACGATCCAATGGTTTGTGTGTCTGTATTAGATCCAGAAGTTTCATTACGTACTGGTTTACTGATGAACAGAAAGCACTGGATTATGAGTAGTTTGTTTTAGACTTTTCAGTTTCAGATGTGGAGCAACATGAACTGCGTACGACGGTGCGATTCAATAGATCAAGTTGATGTCGGACATGCATACTACCGGCTGTTTAAAGATGTACACCCTGTGTGCCACTGGATGGCTATGGAAAGCTCAAAGTAATAAGAAACTACTTTTGATCGCGTGAACGGATATTGATGTTCTTCGTTTCATTCCGAAGACTACCGTCCCGACCAAATCAAGTGGCTACTGGTTTTTAGTTCATGTGTTCTGCAGACGGACTAATGAGCAGAATTTCGGACATAATCAAAGTGCTTATTCAAATCAATCACGGAATGAAGTTTGTTCGAGGAATCACTCTTTCTTCTCAGGCTTTTCTTTTTCAGTTCGGTCAGGATTACAGGCTGGTCGGTCCAATACATGTAAACCGTTGACCAGTCGCCATACTTTTGTAATGTGAAGTACGTATGTAAGACCATAGTCTTAATAAAAATGAGTCCATCGGCACTGTAGGGTAGTAAGTAGCTGAACAACAACCCATTGCAAGCATTGGAGTATTGTACTCGAGTCAGTATGGCCAATTCACTCACGCCTTGGTCACATCTCAAGCCATCCTTATTCTCCCGTAAAAGCCCATCACATCGTTCCAAAGACCATGTCACCCGTATACACAACGTCATCTGCGTTAAGCTTCTGTTTACTAAATCTCATGAATTTCTTCTAAGGTGCTGACGTGATTCGAGACTCAGTCCATTTCAAATGACTCCGATTTTTCTCTTGTAATCCAAGTGGTCTTTGTACAATTCGATACTCTGACCAAGTGTATCAGTGGGCTGTTATTTCATTGGTTGTTTTTTCATTGTGTACTTATGTACAAGTGATGGTTGTTCCGTTTCACTCTCATTTTCACTCTTAGAGTTGTGTCCGTGAACCAGTGACAATATTTTTAAATCTTGGATATTCTCTACTGGTTTCTTGTAGATTTGTATTCACTTGCAAAAGCACCAGAGACTGATCGTCCTCAAAGTTACTCAGTGTTACGCTTCCTGTCATATCAGGAGGAGAGATACTCTCGTTTGCCTGAATGTGTCCTCCTAGAACTACAATAATCACGCATCATTCTCTCTCAGTATTGGATCGGTAGTGTTGACACATCATGT
Source organism: Paragonimus heterotremus (assembly GCA_013368495.1). Classification (NCBI taxonomy): domain Eukaryota; kingdom Metazoa; phylum Platyhelminthes; class Trematoda; order Plagiorchiida; family Troglotrematidae; genus Paragonimus; species Paragonimus heterotremus. The sequence continues at coordinate 61,036 of LUCH01001223.1, read as the reverse complement.
GATTTCTCGGAGGACATTTGGCTAATTGTGATTGCATTTTCTTGGTGCTGTTATCTCTTAAACGCGGTGGATGGAATAGGCCTTTTTATCGAAAATACCATCGAAACCCATTGATTGAAGTGAATAAACTGTTTGAAAACCCATTCTTATTGACGAGTAACCATGTCAGCTACATACTAACAGTGGGCATGCCTTGACTTAACAACGAGGCGTGAGGTCTGATATATCGGTTCTGTCGTACAAAGTGTGAACAGGTCGTTAGAGTCATGCAAGATGTTTCTTTCAAGTTGAACACCTGCCACACTTAAGCGCAGCCTTCGCATTACGATGGACTGACTTATCAGTCTGCTGCTTCTTGTAGGACTAGCTCATTTGACCTTTACGGTCTCAATGTCGCAACATGATGGCAGGTTGACACAGCTAGTCCAAAGGCAGACAAATCAAAGACAATTCACTTGTGTTCAATATGGTAATTCAGAGTGAATACTGTAGTCGTGCGTAAATTATATGAGCCAAAAGTTCGCATCTTTAGTTCCGAAAGAAACAGCAGAACTTTCATTTCAAGCAGCTACATTCAGTACATTTGAGGTAACTTCTTTTCACCTGCTTCTGAGTGAATGGTATAAACCAGCCATAGTTTCCAGTAGGTTAGGTATAAATATCAAACGAATTTTCATCGTGGGAAATATAACACACGACGTTGTTAACTTGGAGCATGAATAATGGACTGAACATTAATTAACTGACTTAAACAGACAACACGTATATGACAGTGAAACTCACTTGAGTTGCTTCAGGTTGGAACGCGTTGAACACATCGTAAGGCAAACAAGAGAGTAAATCTACAATGAACCAGCCTTTCAAATAGTTTATCCGAATAATGTTCGGATCAGAAATCACGTCACCGTTGGGTCCAACAAAAGTAGTATGGAAATTTAGAACAATATCAATAAAGAAAATCACATCCACAATACTATCGACGACGAGGAAGCTGACATCGTCCATAGTTTTACTCTTGAATGCTGCATTGAACGGGACCATGACTGCTGTGTAGCCGGTCAGAAAGAGAATAATCCAATCCCAAGTGGTTTTGAAGGCCACATAGTGAAGGATAATATGGGGTGGGGTTTTGGGCGCTTCTTGTTTATATTGGGGAATCAGATCAAGCCAGGAGGAGGTATTCTACAGCGAAAAAGCAAAATAAAATGAAAACCAAGTTTTTGTACAAATGATCTACTGAGAATTTCATTTAGTTAACAATGTTTATGTTTTTGTGGACAATCATTTGCTTATTCAGCCATACATCTAACGACCGGTTTGCTTGTCTACTCCGATTTGAACACACACACAGTGATGATAGAAGGACAAAGTATTCATTCGTTAACCTCTTACGACGGTCCTGCCTCACACAGATACGTAAGTTACATAAAAAGAATTTCAGGTGAGGCATCCCACGAAATCGTCCAGCCTTGGTTTCAAACTGATGAACGTAACGTCATTGATTTTCAACTAACTAGATGTTTGTTAAAAACAACGATATTCTGTTGCTAAGGTGACCGGGGGGATAAAGACTGACATTGCATGAACTGTACTTCAAAAACATTTGCTATACACTCCGGGTTGTGCTGTCCGCAGACGTTTTAAGTATACAAATTTGTGGACCACAAACGAAGCGAAAAACATAGAGAATAATACTGAAGAATAGGAGGGGATTCTCGTTTTCATACAGACTGGACATCACCCATAATTGATCGAAGCTGTCACGTTCGAGGCGATCGGACAAACTCATCATTGCTCACAGGCGAGAGTGGTTGAGCGTTCACATGCGATGCTAATTCGGTCGTTGCTAATGTGAGGTTAATAGCGTAGTGATAAGCACGGTTGCCTCATGAAAACGCGAACGGAGTGCTAAGCCAAGCTGTGGCAAGGATATGAACTACTGCTGTGACCGCAAAAGACGCTTGGCTTGCGAATTTGTTTATCGAGCACTCCATAGTCCATGTCAAAAATCAAACGACAAACGCGTACACTAATTTGCACGTCAGACAGGCACTCACATACATCGGGTGGTAGTACGTTATCATTCCCCTCGGTGAAACTTTTGCCATAGTACGTATACACTATTCCGATAGTCTACTCCATTCCATCGTCTTCCTAGCTTTCGGAACTTGATCTTTTGTTCCTGAAGGCTGCTTGTGGGTAATTTACTACTCGTGAGTAATATACTGTTCACAACGAAACCGCCTGTCTTACAACACTACTATAAAGAATAGTAGTTTAACTTGTGTTCATTTACTACCAAGGCCGTATAGTGGAGTGTTTCCTACTATTAATAACTAAAGATATTTCAATTTTATACACTTTTCACATGTTGTTTTGAATTAAGTAAATGATTTTGTAACATAATACAAAAGTTGTGAATACCGATCTGCTATCCGCTCCGTTTTCTCCATTGTCTGACCTTACCGCAAAGATCTTTCGCTCAATCATTTGTATCTTCTTCGTACTACGAAAAAAACCAACATATTTCCAGGTTCATTCTATCAAACTGAACGCAACTTAACAGTCAGTTTTTCTCACTCTGTCAATTTGAAATAGTGTTATGGTCATCGTAAATACACGTGCACACTTTCTATGTGTTCAAACCCATGTGTATGGTAAATCGTCTAGACTCTGTAAATTTCGTGCTGTATTGTTTGTTCCGTTATCACTGGTAACCTAATGAGGTACAATTGCATTTACTTAGGTTGTTCATTAACTCATGTTTGAAAAATACAGCATCCTTGCCACAGACAATTCTTTATGTTTACATAAAATGTAGCAGTGGAGCTTGATTTCACTAGTTTTCATTTATCACGATATGTTTTTACTTCAGAATGATAGCCGAACATGCACATCACATGTCACGTCATTCGATTGTACACGACATAGATTTCTTCCGAAGGTTTTTTATAAAACACTTTGATGGGTGAGTAGCCCTTTACTGCATCTACTTTCATAGAGGTTTCGTGACTCCGGTCTCAGTTTACACCTGTTCTGCCAGCCCAGAACGAATTCATTCTAGATCTGTGTTTATTGATCACGTTCATAACGGAGACTTGAGACTTTATTGGGATGACTGCAGGTGTGCCGGTGTGAACTGTTATGTATACGATCACTGGCGACAGGATGAATAAAGTGCTTGTTTCAACCATTGTTTTCATTCAAAGCGTGGGTTAGGGGGCCCCTTGTATATCAGTCATGTCAGCATCTCTTGCGAATTTGCTGGAATAGCTGATGACGTGATAAAACTGTTCTCATAGGTGCAATTTATCATCGCTGATTCAAATATCCCTCCATCTTCTTCAACACTAGAACTCTGTGGCCAGTTTAGAACTTTTTGGTGGTCTTCTTCCAAGTATAAACGTACTTCACTGGTTGAACTAAATAGCCGTGCTACATGTGATGTTATCATTTAAAAGGAGATGAAAAATAGAATGCAGCCACATACGTTCATGTCGACATGATCGATTGGTCAATTCTGATCAGTATATCTTTAACGTCTGTTTTATTCACCGTTATTGCTCATTCTTATGCAGACACAAGTGCATGATTTGGGTGAAGGTATAGTGTGCAGTGTTGTGGAATTCATCAAGAACGAAACTAGGGTTGAGCGCCTCCATTTTGAATGTGCTAGCCAGAAACATGGGTAACATGCAAAATCCATAGTTAATTATGAATGCAGTTAAATTTGTAATAAGGTATCATCCTCTGTGGTAAAAATGGCTGATATTTGGTATACGTGACAAATGTCTGGTAGCCATTTATTCAGATGAAGGACAGCGTTAATCGAACATGAAATTCCCATTGATCCCAAAGACAAAAGAGAGCAGTTTATCAAAATATGGACTTAGTTTGGACTACTAGCCCAGTATTGTTTGGTGCAGAGAACAAAAGACCATCAGGCAATGTGTGTAAGTCGGTTGGTTTTGCACACTGATTACGTTTACGTTTGATGTGTTTGATGAGTTTCCGACACACATATGGTCAAGGTGAAGGTATATGGCCATAACAATTTAAATTGTTTTCCTGAGTAGTTGAAATCTTATCGTATGAACACGTACTAGCTTGAGTAAATGTAAACAAAAGTAACAAAACAGAGGAAAATAAAAGTGTTTATTGATTCGCAAAACAGGTGTGGTTACTAAGAGAATGAACTTGCTTCTGCAACTGGTACGATTCAAACCAGGGTTAGTAACCGCTGGAGTTGGCTTTGAGGGTACTAGATTGAATTTTCTAGAAGTGTACCACTAATACACTCAAGTTGAAAAAGCCTTAATGATGAATTAATATACGTAGCCTTCAAATACCTTGCATGTACTAGTATAGGTTAGAAGATGCTCAGAGAGCTTTTCGAATTTAAGATCAGATGGATGGAGTAAGCGACCATTCTTATATTCCATAGTACTGTATGCTTGTTACAAAGACAGGGATGAGATGCAAAGACGACCTAATGTCTTACATGTCGACGTGTAGGCAAATAGTCATTTTAACGCATGACGAGTCTATAGAGCAGAGATACTTTAAATGAATACGGTATACAATGAGTGAAAACAATCTTAAAGTTTGTTGTAGAACAAATCGTCACAGGACGATTTTGCTATAATAATTAAGCACTTATTTCAGCTTTAAAAGAAATTCAATCGGAAAACATCTAGTCTTTGTCGGAGTTGAAACAAGCGCCAAAATCAGCGTGCCCAAACGCTGTAAATATTCCGCCAAATGAGATGCGAAACCACGTCGGGAACTTGTACATTTCTCTATGCACAAATTGACCGAGCTGATTATTATTTATTCACTTTTAATGCACTGATGGATTACAGAATGAACTGCTTAGAAAATCCTGTCTGGCTAAGTCACTCAGTGGATTCCAAATTAGACAGTGAGACAGTTGGGTGAATGAGTCTAAATGTGCATCTTCTCAACCCTCCGCTCGGCAGAACATGTGTGGCGTTTAAGCATGCTGTTTCGATTCTAGCTGAAGGCCAAATATTTCACAAACAGATCTCTTCTAAAGGCAGATGAATTTACGTGGCAGTTTTACATTTTTTGACAACGTTTCGGAAATTTTTTAACGGAAAATTTGAAACACCTGCATTTCAGGAAACAGATTAGTCAAGTTCCTAAAGTTCTAGAAAATCAAATGGTGTAGACCAAGCAACGCTTAGAAATACAGAATTTGCATGCCATTCTACAGTTTGCAGGTTGCGTTCGAGTTCACAATTGCAGACATAAACCCACTGATTGATTTGAGACAATCATTGAACAAAAGTAATTGTAATCATCAGATTCGTTACAAATGTAGCCTAGATCGTATTATCCACAAACGTGATGAAAGAATCTGCGGAAATGTCGGGCTGAAAATAAACAAATGCTCTGTTCATGAAACCTTGTTAACACAGATCCACATTCGAATCTTTCATATTCATTCAAAACCAAGCAAGACAAGTAAACTGGTACATATGTTTTACTGCGTAATACTAGGTCATCCGCAAACTACTGATCCAAGATCACTTGGTCGCAATCATGCACTACGAGATGGATTGTGGATTCGAGCGCTTATCCTGCTAATGGTATATTTGACCTGGGTAGTATGATTCACATAATCGATAATTAGAACTTTGAATATCTCTAAGTCTTACATCATCCAGTATTTCACAATGACATATTGCCTTAACGATTGGGAGCTTGGAACGGAAATTTCCTAAACGTCTGTCAGTGTGATCGATCAGGTCATTGACGGAATCGTAAGCGAGTGAGAAATATAGTTTCACTGATTGTTCAAAACACCCGGTCGACAGGCCATTCAGATAACTCTTATTTATCGGTAATTGTGTTATTACGCAACTGCAACCTAACCATAGTGTCCTGCTGATCAGACAATATGGCTAACAAAGCGAACTTCAAAACCGAACGATACCTACTAGCTATTTGAGTAGTAGTTGTTCAACTGACCTAGATAATTTGTCACTAGGCTGGTTCTTTCCCGTTCATTGCTGTTAGAGGGCGCGATTTCCATTTCATTTTCAGGTGACAGGGTAAATAGACTAAATTTCCCAAAGAATTGTTATCTAGTGTATCTGAATTTCACGTCCCTGGCGATCATCCTGCTTGATTTGCTGGTGGCATGATTGAGACAGTTTACAACAACATTACTACCAGTCTCACTGACTTTATTTGCTTTGGCTAAATTCAAGTCGTCAAAAGGAATCATACTAACTGGTTGCACCTAAATTACCTATTCGAACCCAGATACTGCGACACTTTTAGCGGGGATCAGGTAGAACAGGACTACTTCTGGATTTGATAAACCTACAGGTATCCCCGTAGAGTTGACATTGCTGTTCGTCAACAAACCTGTCAAAGTGTGGGCTGTGTGAACGTCCACTTTGACTACGTTGATTGTCTGATTCAGTGCATATCTAAGTGGTTTTGTTACACCTGCTGCCAAGATTTTTCACACTTGAGATTTAGAGCCGCTACACTACTCACTGCCTGTAAACCTCCCATTGGTTCGCAGTACACAATTTTTCCCAAGTCTTTCAAGCATGTAGAATTCCATCAAAGATGGCAACATTTTACCGTTCTCCTGGCATCGTGGCATACCCTATCCTGTTGACGATCAAAATCTCTCTATTCAGATGAAGTTTTTGCTAGTACTAAATCCATCTGTCTTCAGAACTTCAACCACTGACTTCAGAACCATTAAAAACCAAGTAGTCTGATACTCTTCTGGCGCAAAATTTCAAGCTGCTCATCACCACCCGAATCTCAACAACACAACTTAAAACGTTGCTACTACTCAATGTCAAGACCTACATCATATATGAGTACCGGGATACGTACATAGAAATGATTACGATTACTTAGTCGGGTCAATTGACGCATCCCAGTTTGGGTCCGTAGAAATGTCGTGGATAGTAAAATGTCGCAATCAGGTCAGAAATCAACAATTCCCAAAAAACCGACGTAACCGAACACCCGGCACCTGTTAACATGTCGACTTAAATTCAATCTGGAGGTGACCTTTCAGATGTGTTACATAAAAAACTTCAAAGGATTCTCCGTTTTGCGAAGGTGATAGCTACGAAGAAGTAGTAGCCACTCCTCTACATACAGAAAAGATTGTTCATCAGTAATAGCATGCCCTGCTAGCTGATGCGCATTGATATATATATATATATATATATATATATATATATATATATATGCATTTGGTTAGTGATTTTGCCGTTTTGTTTCACAACGTCCATTGAACTCTACTATCTTAACCCGCAGACTGCAGCATGTACCTGATGAGATGCAGCAAAATCTGTTCTGGCGATACATAGTGCAAAGGCTAGTTCCGACTTCTTTGTTCGGATTTTTCAGTGAAAATTTGTTTTGCTTAATCTCGCGGCCAGTGTTAAACACAATATTCCCTTCATACAGATACTAGTTTAGAATGACTCTGTCCGAAATTTTGTGATTCTATTCTTCTAAATGAGAAATTCTTCAGAGATAGGACATGTTAGTCCACTCTTCTTCTCACCCTATTTCAGTGTCAGGCAGAGACGAGAGGGGCGGACTGGAAAGTCTAGGAGAATGCGAAGATTGCGATCAGTTGTCGCTGATGTTCAACTTGAGGTATAACAAACAACCAGAATGGTGCTTGCAAGTCACCTATGTCGTTCCAGAGTGTTTATATATGGCGGAGCCGTCATATTTGAGAATGGAATATTGATTTTTAATTGTCACAGCAACATTACCAAAAACTAACGTATTCTAACAGTGGAGTCTAGGCACACATGTTGAAGTTAATAATCAAGACCGACCAAATCATGTAGTTCGTTTGAAAGCGTTCTTATCCTTCGCTATCCCAGTTAAAGAATCCTGGATGCTTACACATTTCTGTACCAACTGTACCCTTCTCTCCCATTTATCCTATGTTTTACTGAAAGCTCAAACTGCTCTGCACGATTTATGAGTGTATACGGCGGCAACGCAAAAATGTTCTTTTAAAACCAATATAATGGTCGATTCCGGTTTGAAAGCAAGGGAACAGTCGATTGTCAGAACCCGGAAGAACATCAGTCATGTTCTGTTTTCTGACCCATGTCAGTTTTGTTCAACCTTGCAAGAATATGCAAGGGGACTGGTAAGAACTTACACTGACAGTACAACTCTTTCGTCGTTCTTTACATAGCCAGTGGGCATGGTGATTTCTGAGCCCATTTGTTTAGACTTTTCTGAACTGTTGAATCAGTGTCAGTCATCTTGTTACCTTATTTGTATATCGCTGAATTCAAAAACGTTTGGTACTATGTTCAGTTCAACCATTATAACTCACTTCTTATTCACAGGTCTTGCTGAACTTGAGTTGGTTTTTCTGACTTAAAATCCGCAGTTTTGGGGTGAATCAAGCAATTTGTTGGCTTGTTTCGTTCATGTTAATGAATTCATCGGTGAAAGTATGAGGTTAAGCTAATCAACGATTCAGTTGTGTTAGTTAGAAAACACGATCTACGGAATCCAACGATAACCGGGGCTGTTGTGACAAAACACCGGATAATTTGCTTAAACAGGTTGTACAAACATCTCGACCTCATCTAAACAACAAAACCTGTGTTTGTCAGCACAATGACTATCACCTTCTTATGGATGTTGATGTCACTTGTAAACAACAGGTTAAACGCAGTAGATAACCTAAACTAGGTGAAAATTAAAGGAATATACAAAAGTTTGCAAACAACTGGTTCGGTGTTGACTAATTTAAGCAGTACACTCTACGGATGACAAAACATTTTCAATTAAAATCAATGTAGAAGATCGACTCATCCAGTTGAAGTGAGTACTGTAAGAGCTTGCATCTGGAATGGTGAACTGTACTATGTACAAGTAGACTGCAGAGCTAGTGGCGTAGTTGATACAAGATTCTATGTGTCGGGATTGACCAACGTTTTACAAGTTGCACATAGGTTAGTCAACAAAAATACGGTCTCCACTACTATCGTTGCTTTTTCATTTCTTATCACATGGCCATTTCTGCGAGGTTATTTATTTGGGTTTGAACCCCTTTGTATCTACACAAGTCATTTCCGTTTGAAGCTGAAAAGTAATCCACGATTAAGAAATTCTGTTTCCCAAGGTCCGTTACATTTGACTGAGACCGCGGCGAGTTGACTGTGTCAACATGCCGGTCAATGACAACCTCAACGTGTCACATTGAGTGGGGAACTGTAGTAGCAAAGTAATAACATGAAAATTTAGATGCTGCACACACACCGTACACAATCCCCGAGGAACATGACTGTCAGCAGGTGATTTCTTTAATGGCAGCCATTTTGGTCGCACTGTTATTTATAAATTCATAATTTCACTATTCGATAAGGCGATCTTGAACCCTGACAGCTAATGCGTGAAGTTGAGCTATTTCCTATCAAGCTGCTATGAGCGGACTGAGTAGTCGTTTCAGCGGTCAAGTGATGGCGGTTATCACCCGGAAGGAAAAACTGCTATGATAGGTCATAGCTAGACTCACAATAACTCAAACCATTGGGCTGCAGGAAATTTAGTGGACAGAGTATCTTGAAGCATGTTACACCCACGCATCTGATAGATCTATTTTTCATAAACCAGGTTGTCCTCCTAGAAACTTTGTGTACGTTTACAGAATTACGTTGCTTGAATGTCATTCGCCTAGGGCGCGAAAAGTTGGTTTCAATGTTGCCCCACAGTGAACATTGATCACATGTTCTTGTTGACCCCCGCGATCCTTCTTCAGGTCACTTGTCACTTCAGGTGACCTCCGTTCGCTCGTCTGACACCGCAATTCCCTCAAACTCATTATTGGGAATGACATACACCAGAACATTTGGAGGTCGACTGGAACGTGGAAGACTGACTGTTGAATCACGATTCCATTTCTGAAGGTTGACTAGAGAATATAAATACTTACGGTATACAGACTAACGATGGTTCAGGTCATGAATGGAATGATGCATCTATAGTTAAACAGAGTGTGTTTGCCTCACTCACTGAAACTGAAAGGACATATTCACCCTTGATAAGAAACGGTTACTGTCTTCGGAAACAGGTGGAGGAATGAATATAACGCGTGGGAGCTAGAGGAGAGTAGTAACAGAGTGGACGGCTGGTATGCATCAAGTATCTTGTGATCGACGTTTACCGAGTTGGCCACAGTAACGATACATTGTTTTATTCAGTCTTAGTAAGTGTTTGCTCTGCTTCGGTCTGTCAGTAAGAATGAAACAGTGCGGTTTGGTTTGTCAAATCCATGCAGGCTGGGATTTACAGGCCAATCCGTACATCTTTATGTAGCAACGTAGTGAACATCCAGATGGGTTGAATATATGACATGCCACCCTGCCATGAACAAGCAATACTGATTATGAAGTGTCATTTGTGAAAGAAACTACTGAGGCTAAACGGGTTAACTAAAGGAGCTCAAACTATTGATTGTAAGTTTTTCTTTTGCGTTCTCCATCTTCTCTGTGAGTAGGTTAACAATCATCATTCAACTGAGGAAATGAAGTGTGTCAGCACTTGCTCTTGATATGTGTGCTCGAAACCTAGCTGTTCTAGAAACCTGTGGGTTTTTCACGGTTTTCTTACCGACCACCATCTATCTTTTATCTCTTTTGCGTTATCAGTTGTTTTTGTGTCAACTGTTTGTACTCTTATACATCCCAAAGGTGTCAACGAACTGACAGGAGGAGAAAGGTATTTACTGGGCTTCCTGCTTCAATCTTCTGTGAATTTTATCCTCTTCTCACCATGTTCGTTATATGGGTTCGCTTGGTAATGATATTCCAACACTCCTACGTCATCTCCACTTTTGAATGTTGTTTGTTATTTCCAAACCGTTTGTCATGTATGAAAAGTTTACAGAATGAATCCTTGCTGATCACATCCATACAGGAATCTTTGAGTTGTCCAAATTGTACTTTATTTATTCAACACGTCACAGGAATAATTTTCTGATTACACGACCTAGGACAAACGGTTCAAGCGTTTCCTTGTATGGTTATCCGTTTACCCTGACTCGCTTTCACCATAGTATTTATTGGAGATTTTTGTCAGATCAACCTACCGTTAGTCTCATAAAAGCTGTAAGACCGGATATGTTTTACGGATGATTTTGCTACTAATGTCATACAACATTAGTTGAGTTCGAAATCGCTACACCTTACTCAAGGAAAAGTTTATACTCGAATGTTCTTAATGCATTAATAAATGTAATCCTGAAACAACCGTAACAAAACCATTAAGTCGTTTCGTGAAGGTCCATTGCTTCCAACAACCAGACACCTGTGCCCAAGGATGCATGAGGTAAATGAAACTTGAAAACAAATACAGGACAGTGTATATGTTAACCTGACATGACGAGGGGTCTATCGAAAGTGAACTCGAGGCTCGTGCGCAAAGTCTGCATAGAAAAGTGTTTCTACAGAATCACGAACAGATTGCTAGGATAATTATCAACAAATAACCGTTTCAAGGCCCACATAAAATGCTGTCCTAACGTTACAACGATCACAACTACCTGTGGCGTACCGTTCAAGAAACATGAGATTGTGTCAGAACATATCATCCTGTGGCTTGACGGGAAGATACATCATAGTGAGAATGCAATAATTCGACTTTCAGCAACATTTATTTAGTTATGGGGAACATATCAAAGTCGTACAATGGGTTCAGAAGTGAAGAACTTCATCTAACCGTCCTCATTACGTGGATCGCATTCAAAAATGTTTTTGTAGAATTATCGCTGACACCTTTCAAATTTCCTCTTACCCTTTTCTGTTCAAAATCTTTTGTATGAAGACTTTTTGGCGTCTGTCTTAGTTATTTGGCTTATGAGTGTCTCAAAGTATACGTGGTCTATTCTATCAGTTCATAGTACACAGATACTTTCCGTTTCACACCCTTCCTAATGTGTAAATGCAGCCGACTGTTGCAGTCACGACCTATCCAGTTCTTCGGAGCTATGATTAAACGTGTTAACAAATGTGACATTGGGTAAATCATATTTGATGGGTTTTGTTTAAATTACAGGCGGAATCGTTATGCTGAGGCTCCAAGGGGCCGTTGTGTGTATCTTAGGTAAAGGAAGCAGTTAGACTAATCTGTTTGATATGAAAAATATTGTCAGTGGAGAATGGCTGTAACTGTAAACGGATTAGGCGCTGTTTATGTTTTATTTGATGACATGGCAAACTAACTAAAAGACACGTTCACTAGTTTTTTCACAAAATTTCACTGAAACCAGTTTTGAAAATTCAAAAATGTTTTACGTGTCTACCTGAACGCTAAGCCAACATTTTGTAAAAAGTGGGAGTGTCGCACGCGTAAAGTTTGTTCAAGACGTGATATTTGCTCTGTCGACATTTCAGTGCGCAACAGTGTTGGTAGGGCTAAAATACATGTACGCAAAAAGGTTCGTTCCAACGTTGGTTACCGTGACAACACATTTAAAAAAAAATCGCTTTTCACATTTTGTTAAAAACAAAGTTCCATCTCATTCACTGTTTTAACGGTGTTTAATATATTCCATTTTATGTAAACTGTAATCCCATTTCCACCCCATTCATAATCTTACAAGACTGTTACAGATGCCTGAATAATTTCTAGGTCTTCTCAACCCTTTCATATAAGGAAATGTGCTTGTGTTATCAATATTCCTGTCAGAAAGTAACATTTTGCTACCTCGATAGTTGTGGACTACAGTTTGTTACATTTATTTAATGTCCTTAGAACACACCCATAAAAACATATCGTCATATGATATAATTTAGGAGCTACAGCATGAATGTTTGTTCTTGCTTTTCTGCACGATATCTCGCATAATTCCGATATCCACTTGTTTGTTATCAGGAATACAATGGAATGACCAGAAATTTCACGCATGATCATCGAGATAATGACCAACTAGCATCATGCTTACGAAGGTGAGTGCTCCAAGTCAAAACGAATGTTCTAGCTGAACCTATAAATAATTAAACCAATAAAGTGATGATACGTGTTTTTGCAACAACTATAACATGTCAAGAAATGAATGAGATGGAAACACACAAGCCTGCTGTCATTATACATTTTACTTCCCGCTTGAGCTGACACTGAGAACAAAAATTGTGGACCTACATGCATAACTGTCTGAAAAATCTGTTCCACAAAACAGCAGCCAACGTAAAACTGACATGATTGCACGATTGTTTGTGGCCATTTGACTTGCACATACGCGGTCTTATTCGTGAACACTTCAGAGATATGTGCACCCTAGGTTCATTAATGAAAAGCTTCGAGTCAGTGGCGTTTTACAATTGTTGATTCACAGATAAACATTTGACATGTTCTATTGATTCTGCAGACAACGGTACGTGATAGCTTTTCCAGTTAGTAAGTTTGTTTACAATGCGGTTGTTCTTCTTGAGATTGTCGAGTAAAATTTGAATAAATATTCCATTCTATGGATGGAAACTAACAGTCTACAAAAAACAACAACAGAAACTTCCGTTATTATCAAAAAAGTTAGATGGGTTCTGAATATGCACGAATCTGATCTCATTCTATCGTTTTCTGCTCAAACTCACATAATTCAAGACAGTACAAAATTGAAAAAGGCCTGCCCTTGTTTCTAGTGAATGAAACCACAATCATCTCTTGTACATCCTATGGTAAGCGGTAAGCAGTTTTGTCTGTGCAAAAACAATGATTCGATTTTGCAGATGAAGTAGTACCAAGGTTTTTGAATTCAGAACTTCTGTTTATACTATTAATCAAACTTCAAAATTTCGGTTTTTTCAAAGCAGCTCTCAGCTGTTGTAATGTTTTTTTCATCTAATTCTTACAATGTTAATATCGATTGCTATACTGTGCACTTCCGGATAACAGTTAACAAACGTTCAAAGTTTAGTTGAAATGAAAATTTTGGACAATTGGGTCACCATATCATGTTGGTTTGTCTTTAGCTACGGGTTCGTCTTCTGGACTTACATACGCTGTAGGTATCATGCTGAGTCATCCTACGATTAGCACGTGATGTGTGATTGACAAGTCGGAGCGTTTGAATAATAATATCCTGAAGGTATAATTGAACCATCTGTCTACATTTCACAGAATCACACTATCAACCACTTGTGTGAAACGGCAACCTCGCCCAGATTTCCACATTGCCTTCTCTGCAAGGTCATTCACTGCAGATTCTGAGCAGTGATGATTCAAGCCGTCTAAGCCACCTATATTCAACCTATTTTTAATGGACATACGCTTTATTATCTTAGTAACTGTAATTGTTGAAAATGCCACCTGAAAATTCCACTTGATTATGCGTAATTGTATGCATGCTGTTTGAATACCTCTAACTTAGTATTGTCCTGGTCGTTTGAGTTGTACAACTCCTTATTCTTCCTGCAGTGGCTACAGTTTTGATGTTTATCTCAATTTGTGATCAATGAACCCATTGTAGGACATATCTACCACTGTGGTTTATTGCACACAAAACCAGCATATACCATCACTTAAAACAGTCTGGTGGATATCTAACAGTACAGTTTAGTTGGTCCATATAAAGTAGTCGTTTACTGAAAGCTTGGAAATAGTTCGCATTCACAACCACCTTCAAGGGTTGGGGCATTAAAGGCGCAGTAAACTGTCGACCAACAACGTTGACATTAACAGTCTCCAGAGGAATGAACAGCTGGTCGAATGACTTTTTCTGGAAAGAAGTAGCGGACTTCACACTGATCAAAAAGGAAGAGCACTGTTTTATGCTGACTGTTAATAACATTTGGTTGAGAGCTGCGGAATCCAGATTGGTTGGTGGCTTAGTATAGCTTACTTCTTCCAAAATCTTTGCTTGAGTTTGTCATTTTGTTCTGCTATTCAAACTTTACAATTATGGCTTCAGCGAGCGCTCGTTCAATTAGGATGAGATTTATCTAATTGAGTATAGGTTTACTGTCAGGATGAATGGTCAGTAAAAAGAATAAGTCTCCGCTAACAGCGACACTTCTTGAAAATCCACTTTAGGACATCTGATGTTCATTCTTTTGGTCCCTAGACTACTCGGCATCGTCATATAGTCGGTACTGTTGTTCGCCAAAAACACATTTGGTGGATTGTAGAGTATCCGGAAGATGGAAACCTTATTTGACTAATGCTCTGTCGGAAACAGCTTGCCGCTCTGTGCTAACAAATCTAAAGTCATACATATTCGCAGTCGAAATTGCGTCAATTACTACCTTGGTAATATCAAACAGAAAAACATAAGCGGAGACATTTCTTCCACTTGTAACAACTCAAGAAACTATGAGCATATTTATACAATCTTGAAAAGAGAAATCTTCTTCCACTTTATTGAGTTCCGATGTATGAAATATAAGTGATACTCACAATGTTGTCTTTACTTTGTCAACCAAAGACAACAAACATTCTGACCGAAACAGCTCAATTGTTCGGACTATCTAACAGTTCTATCTCAGAAATGAACATTAGCTATTGTATTACGTATGTGAATACTCAAGATTTTTTAAATTGTATTTTACTCTTATGTTATAAAGGGCTGCTAGCATTTAAACGTATAACTTCTATCCTCTCAATCAAAATATTGGATCGATATATGAACATATGTCAGAATTTAACCAGAAGGAAGGTTGTTTTTGATTGTGAGGCAGATTGGTGGATTGAAGAGATTGCATCCAAGTAGGTTGAATGATTTGGTTTCTCAATGCTTATTAGCGAATCTACAAGCAGTGATGATTCACTGCATTCCGTTTAGAACTCACCAAGTAGCGAATAAAAGTCAGGGCTTAAAACTATCCATCAGACGTGCTATTTCAAATTTCTAACTTTCTGTAGTTCAGAAGAGATCCAAGTGCGAAAAATCAGAATTTCGGCTGGATTCAAACCAACGACAGAAACATTACGCCCAAACACTGCAAATGCTGTACCAGATAAGCTACGAAGTCACCCCGGAAGCTCAGAACTTTCACATTTAGACCTAGTTATCAACCAAACCAACTGTTTCATATGAAATACACCGAACGATTCATCAGATTGAGTGCCCAAGCAAGACTTCTCGATCAGTTCACGCTGGAATACACCAACAACACCGAACAGCATTTAAGTCGTATTACCGATAAGTAGCTCGGCATAGTTGTCAATTTAGAAGAGACCCAATTGCGAAAAGTCTGGAATTCGACTAGATAGTAATACACTTTCTGTAGTTCGTTAACCTGTCTGAAAGGTAAACTTCTGTCTGCATGTAGAAACTAGCGCAACAACTTGAGCTTTCTATTCATCTCGTATGTTTTATTTCGAGATCAACTGTCGTTTCCGATGTGAACTAGTCCAAAGCTTAACGTCCGATACCATGTTTAAAACGAATGAACGATAATGTCGCCTTTTCAGGGGTTGATTGTAAAGTGTGTGAAAGCTTGAACTGTTCCTGCACTCTCGATGCTGACGGCCAGTTAATTTTGCAATCCTTGTAAGGGATTACAAATTGTTTTCAGGCTCTGTGGTTTATATCACTACGATTAGCAGTGTTCTTTACGCTATTATAGTTTGACGAAACGCATAGGTTGCGGAGATAAACCTCCAGACGGTGTTTTTACTGATGCTTTTCGTTTTCTTCATTTAGATCCACTTTGTTTTATGCCAGTTTTTAATCATTTAAACAGAATACTGACATTTGGATGTAATTTCCTTGCGAATTAGATGGAGATCCAAAGTGCTAAGTTATAATTCCATGGGAATTAACTATGCCGCTAATCTATAAGATGTTAACCTGTTGCGAAGTCACAGTTCTGTACATTTGTGTTTCATTGCATGATAGAAGAAAATACATTGAGGTGGTACGACAAGCTGTCTAGATTTTAGTTTCTTCCAAAGTTACTTGGTCATTCAAACACTTTATGAAAAGCGTCCCGCAAAACCATCATTGATGGTTCGACGTTAATTCGATGGGAGAAAGGCTCGTTAATTCGGAGGTGTTAACACAATAAACCGCGGACATCTAATCTACCAGAATTAGTGTTTTGTTGTTAAATGTAATATATATTATGGGTGATGTTCAACCTGAAATTCACCAAATCTCTGACTATTCATCAGTAATCCGAAAATATCGTCTAGCAGGTTTAATGAGATCGGAGATTTCGAACTGTATAGAAAGTCCTAATCGCGGGGTTGTCGACTGAAGGTAACAGACAGTAACTGTCTCTACTATCGGGATGATCAGACAACCTGACCGTTTCTTACAATCGAAGGTGGTTGATCGTTTACATATGATAATTTGGTCGTGTTGCACAGTGATCAACACGGTTGTCGCATGGAAGCGAGACCGGAGTTCTAGGCTGGCCCGTGGCAAGAATATGCACCACTGACGAGCTGCTCTAGCAAGATGGAAACTCGAGTTTAGTGCTTCTTTTTGAAAGGGACCGACTGGAAAGTCTATGGGAATGCGACAGCTGCAGTCAGCTATGGGTGATGTTCAATCTATATGAAGTGGTTTTGATCAGAATTCACCAGCGGACGCTATGTGCACAAAAGTGGTTGAAGCAACTCGTCGGGTTGCCGTAATGTTGATGACATAATACTTGGTGTGAATGTATGCATGTCCATACGCTGTCTGTCTCGAATTATTTATCGTAGGCAACTGATGAGGTTTAGCGAAATGTTAATATGTTGCAACATCTGCTTTCTTTCTAAACTTATGAAATATTTAGAAAAAGTTTAAAAATTATCATGTTCCATTCATTTCACTTGTTGAGGAATTTGTAACCGATTCAGGCAGGTTAGCCTCAGTACGTCTGTAGAAAAGTTTTATAGTGTTTGCATTACATGAAGTTCATGAGAGAACGTTACAAATAGACAGGAACAAAAAGCGATTATGTGAAATTGTATCTATGTTGAACGATTCACAATATAAAAAGAAATAGGTCAACAATTCGAGTTTTAGGGAGTCAGCAGGAACAATTGAGCGGTTGAAAGTTTAAAAAAGCTGGCGAACGGGAAAGTCAATAAAAACCTAACACGCACATTTCTACTTGAAATAAAATACACCAGCTTAGCGGGAGGTGAGGACTTAGAAGTACGTTCAATTTACTGCACTGATTTTGGTCGTCAAGCTCTTCGATGACACACATTGGTGTCCTGAGAGAGTGCGTCAAATCTGGAATTGAAATCATCTATTGCTGGAGCTGTTGTAACTGATGCTGTTTGGCCATCCCATGCTAACTGAGCCCAACTTGTGAAGTTGTAGTTTATGCGCGTAAGCTTCGAGATGTTTATTTGAGGCAAACGAAAGTATAATTCCTAATGGGTGATGGGATCTACTGAGAATTGGCGAATTTGTGCACGTTGAAAGTCTGTAAAGATCTGACGGATTTTAAAAGATATACCTAGATGAGATAGAAATTTGATTGTCTCAATGCCAGTTCCGCCTCATTGTTGGGTACAGCCTGATAAAATTCTAAGTTGAAGCTTTGACTTTATCTAGTTGGCATAAGTGGCTATTTTAGAACCAGTTTGAAGCGTTTCATTTCCTTTTCTCGTTCCAGTAAAGCACTAGGGCATACTGATCTTACGGCTGTGTTGTGTTCTTGCTTTGTGACGAACTGGGAAGCATGGGAATGTGAATTAGAAATTCAGGTCATAAGATTACTCACCTATTGGGGTCTATTCGTTGGTCAATGTCCAAGCGATGGTAATTCAATATTCCTTTACCGGAGGGTGTGAACACACATCCAAAAGAAAAAACTCAGATGAGACCCAACTGTGAAAAGTCAGGGCTTCGACTGGATTCGAACCAGCAACAGAAACACCATGCCTAAAGGCGGCAAGCGTTCTACCAGTTCAGCTATGAAGCCACGCCAGAAGCTCAGAAATTTTGCATTTGGTGTTTCTGTCGCTGGTTAGAATCCAACCGGAGCCCTGAATTTTCAAAGTTGGATTTCATCTGAATGTATAAATCTGTCAAACTACTTATTTGTGATACACAAGAAAAAACAGCACGAAAAAGCTACCAGAAATAAATGTACAAAGACTAGCCAAGTAAAGGTAACACGTCTGTTGTTTTCATTTTGTTGATGAAAGCATAAAGAATCTATGACGTTATGAGAGATAACATGATGACAAAGACGAACAGACCAGAAATATGTAGCAGTGAGCAACATAATCATTCATTTACTAGGTTTAGTTACATACTTGTTGGTAGTTCAATCCAGATTTCATTACGAGAACATATTTATCACAAGTTGTGCTACATTACTTATGAATATATCCAAAACTCAAAGAGGTCACTAGGGTGACAACTGATCAAGATTGTGCAAACTGACGGGTTAGAGCTTAATGAGTACGGTCATATTTGCGTCCAGACTGCAAACGTTGCTCATCCTGAACTAAACTAACTGAGAGTTTCATCCGACTTATTGACAGCAGTTTAGTGATCGTTACACACTGCTAAAGAGAGGTTCGCGCACTTGGTAGTACTGTTTCTGAACTGTCACAGTTAACACGTCCTTAGCGTTATCGTTATTACTGTTGTTTGTCCGTTTGGACGTGAACCATACACTAAGGAGATCATGAGACATATGGTGATTTGGAATGTTTATTTGTATGCACTGTACACACGGTATTTGAAAGTTTCACTGCAGTGCATACTTTTTCAGAAAACAGATTAACTTATACTCCTTCACAAGGCACTAACATGCAAGCTGATTGATTACTTTGATTGCTTGTCGCTGTGGAATTTTAGGAAAGGAATCTGGAAAAGATTTTTGAAGTTCCATTGTTTGACGTGACTACTTTGCTATTAAAGCGAGTAACATTCTTTGTTGTTAAGTGAGATTTTAGGAATCTGGTGCTGTTAATTCAAATTAAAAACATCAAAATCGAGTGCTAATCCCAACTCTAACTACGTTTGAGTACTTTAGATCAACCAGGTTGTTTGATACTGAATATTTGGTCGGTAAAGCTCAAGTTTGCATGGCTCAATAAAGTTGGAAACGAAGGCCAACCAGGCTGATAGCATTTAAATCTGCTTTGTTAAATGATTTACAGTGGATGCGGTGGCTGAGGCAAGTATGCCATACAAGTTAACAATAACCTTGAGACCGGAATGACTAGCACATTCCAGTCGCCTCACAAGGAGTACGGTCATATTAAAACCGTAGTTACTAGCAAAGGGTTGATCGTACATCAGCGTTTACAAACAGTCAGGCTAAAGTATGAAATAAAACATGTTGTCTTACTTATGAATATGCTCTTGCAAATCCCGTAGCGTCTTTGTTGACCTCATCGTAGTTCACAATCGACCCTAAGCACACTAAGCCCCGTTACTTCTGGATCCTGAACGGACTATCAGACATTCTGTCACATCATTTTTCACACGTTTTACATATCTGAGTCGGACGTGACGCAGAAACGGAAACTCTTATCAAATAGTTTATAAATGTTACCGAAAACTTCCGAAATTTGCAGAAGCCACACTACTTGATGCCACATTTTCAACACATGAACGTCTAAAAAATAGAACCACTTGATTATGAAGTGTTGTTTGCTGGTTGATTGGTTACTTGATTGGTCAATATTCATTGTCCTGTCTCGAAATGATCACTACGAACTCCGTTTGCATTTTTGTTAACATCGTCGTAGTTTACAGCCCTCCTGCATGTTATCTGTCCTGTTTTTAATACTGTTCTTTTGTCTATGCCTCTAGATCCTCGATAAGCTATGAATGCGCCATTCTTCACGGTGCTTGCAATCATGTTATTACATATTCATCATCAGGCTAATTACATAACCATTTATATGAAACAGAGTTGTCAGGACGAAACGGACAAACGTAAAATCCATAGGAAAGAAACCTGGAATGAGCAGTATATCCATTTCAGCAGCTTTGTTCCTTTAAGGCAGAAAAGAAATCTCATAAACTGCTTAACAACTAGAGCCATGAGAATATATACACAAGATACTGTCTCTGATGAATTGTCGCTTCTACGCACACTGTTCTTGCAAAATAGCTATCCAGAGTGTTTTGTAGACAAGACTATGCAGCATCGTCAGAAAGAAGATAAGATGAACCGAGTGGAAAGGAAAGCAGTGTTTATCTCATTACCATTCAAAGGGGATATGCTTGCAGAAAAAATCACTAGGAGACTTGACACTGTCATCAACAGAACTTTCTACGCTGCAAAAATACACGTCTGTTTCACCTCCACCCCAGCTTTGTGTTTATGGCTAAAGGATAAAATGCCGGTTTTTGCGGCTTCTTTTTGTGTATACTCATTTACTTGTTCCTGTGGAACTAGTTACGTGGGTCGCACGACCAGGCGTTTCTCTGAACGTATCCGTGAGCACCATCCAGCCTGGATCAGCAGCGGAGTCACCAAGACAATTACGAGCGCGATTATTTTACACCTCGTTGATACACATCATACTGCCAACCTGGAGACCTGTTTCCGTCCGATTTACCGAGTCAACACCAGTCACTCAAAAGCTGTCAGATGCCGAATTTTAGCCACAGCCGAAGTGATTGGAATTCGATTAAGAAATCTACCTTTGTGCGCACAAAGGGGCTTCGTTCAGGCGTTGAATTTGCCATGGCCAACAACACGCACCATGACCGATCAAACCGTCATGGTTTCATTGGCGTCAAAATTGTGACGTAATCGTACCAAAACATTGTTCCCGTGTATGCCGATGACGTGTCTGACCTCACTCAAACTAGCTACTTGTTTTTGTCCGTGTCGCCCTGACAACTATGTTACATATAAATTGTTATGTAATTAACCTGATGATGAATAACCAAAAACGAGCTTGTTCGCTACACTGTTGTTTTCTGATGACCACCCTGGGGATTTTTAAACATTAATACATATTATTAACTGGAAAGCATAGTAAACTTGATAGCGTGCATAATGGATTCCAGTTTATGCCGCGTAGACTTCACTCTACAGTAGTATCTGAGATATCACATTATACAGCCGATTCTATGAATAAGAGTGCTTCAACAGCTTTATCAGTAGTAGTTTCGTATAGGGAAATTTCATCCGGGCTGGAGCAGATGTCAACTTCAGGTGGCTTGCTTTATTCCAGTGGGATTGAAGCAAACTTCTATTCATTCGGTTGGGTGTTCCGACACACGTTGGTGGACAATAATTCGCTTGGCTCTGACTTAATTTATCTGACGGTACTGAAAATGTTTGTGAAAACGCTTACGAAACTAGTGTGTGAATTTTCAGTGCACATTTGAGCTATACAAACTGTAGAGCGCTTAGAGTACCTAGTCTGTGTCTCCATCTTCAAGGATAATGGTCGTAGTTAAAGCATCAGCTGCATGCAAACTGTCTTATTCTCTGTTGTCTGAAATTTTTACCAAAGCATATTCTGGGACAAATTGAGGGCTTATGTCTTACCTCGCACACTATTGTTTGATAACCAACGTTAGTTCCGAAACGATTCATCGCG
This sequence comes from Paragonimus heterotremus, assembly GCA_013368495.1. NCBI lineage: Eukaryota > Metazoa > Platyhelminthes > Trematoda > Plagiorchiida > Troglotrematidae > Paragonimus > Paragonimus heterotremus. The sequence continues at coordinate 38,527 of LUCH01001223.1, read as the reverse complement.
CATGTGAAACCACGGAACAAAGGAATTGGGCAACTAGTGGCAGTAAAAGACCAGACGTTGTTTCTTAATTCATCCGATATATTCAATAAGACAAGTCACCTAATGTTATATGTAGGATCATAAAAGCATGCCTTATAAAGTCGCGTATTATTATGGCTCGTAGACTTTCAAAAAACAATCCGCCGGCATTCTCAGTCATTTTCACGCACCGGAATAAACGCTTACTTCACTTTGCTGAGGAAATCACTATTAAACGTCTGAAGCCGTCATTGTTTGTGCAAAAGGACCTGTTTATTAAATTGGCATTATCTTGGCAGTGTTAGTGAATTTCTTCTTCTTTTCGTCATATCTGGACAGAAAATTCTCCGTAAGTTACAATTGTATGCATATTTTGTGGTTTTCATTTCTGCAGTATGTACTTGATAAGATGCAGCGAAATCAGTTCGACTAAAGATGGTGCAATATACCACTACTAGCTTGTCTTTTCAATTTCATTTCGGGGAAAGCTTGTTTCACCTATTAAAAAAAACAACTTCTTAGCAAAAACCAGTGCTGCAATTTTTGACTGGCATTTCACGACTAACAGTGCACTTCATGGGTTCATCTCTAGACCCACTGTTATTCTTGTCAATATTTATTGAACGACTTGAGTCTTTAAGTTTTCCTTTATCACCAGTCGCGAATATCGCAAAATGGTGGGGAACAGCCTCGAGTACCGCTGAGGAAAACAACCTTTAGAGTGATTTTGATACCATGCATCGCTAGGTCACAGCACACTGACTTCCGATATGATGCACATCGGAAGAAAAGCCAATTGTTAACATCTGTGAGCAAGTTTGAGTAACAATTGCATCAGAGTAATCACCTTTCCATTGCATATTTGGTAAAGTGGAAGACGAAAACGACGCAGAATGCTAAACTGATTGTTTTTGGACCCTTCATTTGGAGCGTTTTACAGTGATGTTCACATCAGTCGTATAACGTCACATCGAACCAAGTTTCAAAGCATATTGGTTACACATTGATGGGAATATTCGTTTTATTTCCAAAGCTCACCTTGTTAATGAAAATAATTAGGGATATAACCGCAGTTTATTAGGATTTTCTGGCTGGAGATTTTTTTAAATGAGATTCTGTTCACTAGACAGTCCTTGCCTTTCGACAAAATTTTAGGTTTTTCGACCATTTTTTATGCAGGATACAAACCCAATTAACACTTTATATAATAAGGTTACAAGTGTGTTTCGGATTTTTGGTCACCTTCTCAATAAGACAGATGTTTTGAACTTGGTTTATTCTTCTTGAACTGGCAATATATGAGAGATGTTCTTTTTGTCCATCAAAGCTACACTTATCGTTTCAATTTATGAGAAATCTTCACGCAGTGGGGTTAGAATACTTACTCCGAGATCACTTGAGGGATTCGGTAACGTCGAATGAATCGTTTGAACTACAGGCTACTCCATTCAGTGTTAACGTTCGCCCATTATGGAACAACCGGCCTGAATCTGTCGTGATAGCGTTATCATTAGTTGATGATTGATGCAGATATTCACGATACTAATTCACTTTTCCAATCACCGTGAACATTTACGTGTTTCATGTCATCCCCCGGTTGAATTGTACCTATCTCTTATCTGATGGCCTGTGCGTTAGTTATACACCTTTTTCTGTCTGTCACTGTAGTCCATAATTCCACGATTTCTACTACATTTCATTTACTATACAGTTGTTCAATACTATTCAACATACAGTAAGATGTTCACAAGAATTTAAGACCTTCAACATGAAAAATTCCAACGATTGCAAAGAACGTCAGCTCAGGGCAACTTAGTAAATTCTGAATCATATTTAGCTCAACATTTCACAAAGCAGCAATTATCTTTAGATGTCGACAGTAAAACGTCTAATTCACGTTCGAAAGATGCATTTTTCCAGAAATCTTGAGTGTTACGGAAAAACAATACTGGAGTATTTTTCATTGAATACTAAAGAGTTTCAATGGATTCAGCGGCACTCGAAATTATTCAGAAACATTACCTGATGACCTAAAATCGTTTCCCAACCACTTTAAAATAGGACGGAAAACTGGTGAGTTTGGATTGCTATCTTGTGTTGAATAGTAGAGTGTAGCTCAAGCGACCAAATTTTACGGTCTGTGTGATATGAATGTAAACAAAACTGGCAGAAATGTATCTTGGAATTTAGGCGTTATAATATTCGGAAAATGTTACATGAAATATTTTAAAATAGAAATATCCGCTTCATCTATTTTCTGCCATGCATTCCGGTGCACACGATTTCCACAGGCATCACACTTCAACTACTACCACTACTGCTGCTGCTCCTGTGTACTTGAATTCATGTCAAGTGAAACCAACTCTATCTCGTAGATTAAAAACATAAATGGAAATTAGTGATTGAAAGCACTTTCAGCTACCAGTCAAGCAAATAACAGTACTTCTGTGTTCTCTTAAATCTCACGTTACAACAAAAAATGTGACCTGCTTTAATTGTAAAGTAATCACGCCAAACAATGAATGTTCGCTCTGATCATATCAGCCGGGCCGGTCAGCTAGACTGGAAGAAAAAATGCGGAAATGTAACTCATCTGGGAAGTGGATGTCATCGCAATAAAGGTAAAACTCTAGGCAAACTGTTTCATAAATAGACTACCTCAGCATACTTTCCATCAGTTGAATGCAGATTGTCAGTTTCAGTTGCCTCTGCTTCATAAACATTCAGCCTGTCTGTTTGTTATGCGAACAGGTGCCTTGTATCGGTGGCGTACGGTGAGCGTTGAAACATGTTGTATGTTGGTGAAATTGGTGACTTTTGTTGACTGTTCCTGTATTGATGTGGTGTTGTTTTGAAATAGATGAATATATTTAGCTGGAGAATTGGCAGACCATTAATCACTTGACATGGTCAGGAGGTTTTGGCTTGCTGACTGTCATAGTTCTATTGCTCATACATGTATATAAACGGAAATATGTAGGCTCATCTTGGAAGAAATCCGTTAGAAATTTGTAAAACCGTACTGTTCAGATCCGCTAAAACCCCCACAGCCCTGTCCACAACTAGCCGAATGTACTTTAAATCCAGTTTTCTCCAGCATTTATCGCGGGATTGCCACCAACGAACTGCTATCGTGCTCGAAGGAAACAATCACCCATGGTGATATGTGAGTGCACCTGTGAGAAGAGCCATTAATTTAATCTGACACATTGCAATCTTGTTCCACGACTCACAAAAATACGACGTATTGATACAGGAACAGCGCGTTTGCTTCATGCTGGATTTTGTTATTGGAATATTCCCAGCCACTTTTGAAAATGTGCACGGTATCGGAAGTAGCGGCTGTTATCTGTCACTCTTCCGGAGTTCGTCTGATGTTCTCAGTGCAGAGGTACATATGAACGAATGGACACAACCCAGTTTGAAACGTTTACCTTGTTATAGCCGATAGGCGCTCCACTGTCGACAATGTCTCGATCGCATCCAAACATTCCAAATCCAGTCATTCCCCCAAACCCAGTCGTCAATTTTTGTAAAAAAATCTATCCTCTACAACGTTTCCTTATGCTGAGGGCGGAGAACGAACTTTTTGATAGAAGGTTTTATTTGTGATTTCTGAAGAGTAAATATTCCTATACATGTCTTCTCAACCACTGAAAACAAGCTTGTTCGCTATACGGTATTTTTCATGACTACACTGGGAATTTTTGCGCAACAGATCTGTTCGTTGATCATGAGATTTTCACCGATAGCTCAGAAAATGTTCAAAACGTGGCTTACACACTGCTACCCAAATTAGTGTTAGAAAACATCTCACCAATTATGGACTACGAGCTTTCAAAACATAGAGGACATCCTCTTCGACTGCAGTAAAAACGTATGTCGGTATGGTAAAATCTCAATAGAACATAATCTAAGAGAATACATAAATTCGCTTTATAGATTACAGACACTCTGTTTAAGTTTTATCAGTGTTAGCTTTGTAAGTGAAGCGACCGTTAGCAGTCATTGGAAGCTAACTTTGGAAGTTTGGACCAAAACCGTTCTATGAATTTTTTAACAGAGAAACCAAAATAGTAGAAAAGCCCTCAGCCATAAATCACGTGATCAGCGGTAATGAAGTAGTAACATCCGACAAAATTGTCTACAACCAAGGGACATCTAAACAGTGTCAAATTCATTCAGGCGGCTGATGAATATCTTGTGTCACAGTAAGACGGAAGTTGTTCTTATTCTAAAGGATACAAATACAAAGTCTCTTTATTCAACCTGTCATAATCATGACCACTCAAAATCAGGAATTTTCCAAATATCAGAGAACGATCCTATCATAAATATGGTTAAAATTTTACTGTTTTTACATACTGAGAATTAAAACGGAATCACCTACACATACCCAAAAAGTGAGTCATACCGCTGACAGCACAGTCACCAATGTCCATTTTGATTAGTTAACGCGTTCCACGTAATAAAAACGTCCATCAGTTTCCCGGAAAGAAGGAATCTCATCGGAACAACGGAAAAACTCAGCACGCACGTTTATATTCACAGAAATGTCTTCTACAGTAGTAGTAGGCTTTTAGGAGGGTTATCGATTTAATTTTTATAAAAATGTTTTGTGACACCCATGTTGGGATGCTTACAAGTTTCCGTACAACTTTGAAACAAAAATACGATTCACTTGAATTAATAAACATCAAAAGCATGGAGAACATATGTGCAAATTGTTAGTAGTACTAGTAACTGTTCAGAACTGGCTTACTAGAGAATGATGTGGCACAAATTTGGGAGCTATGTGTGGGAGGCGTTAAATGGTTTAACAGTAGCTTTACTTGAGTCATAAGTGTTATCTTGTTAGCAAGAATGTAAAGTTTCAGTGGGAGGAATCTGACTACTAGGCGGCAGGTGGCTGTGTTCACTTGCACGGTTTGTCACAATATTATCTGTTCGTCGATATTCCTTCATTTCACATAATCTACCGATTTGGGTATTCTAATTTCAGAGGGATGTTACCATTCAGACTAGAGAAACTTGTGACCAAAACGTTTCCTTGTCTAACCCACTGGAGTAAAAATATGGCTAATACTGAAGGTACACATGAAATCACTTTTACAACCAGGTTGATTTCTATGCCATTCCCGAGGGAATCAACGATATCACAAAGAACACACAGATCCACTTCTGAAGGGTGAAGTAAATGTTTGAGGTGGTCATTGAAGTGTATGGTACGCGACAACATAGTTAAGTCGAAGCAAGTGCAATTTCTAGATCTAAACTGGCGCACCCAGTGGTTAATGGCCACAGAATCAATGAAGAGAGATATGTGCAATATTTTAAGTGATTACCAATATCGTTGGTAGACCGTGAGTTTATGACCATCTGCAACCTTGATGTATGCAAACAGACTTGACTTATTTCAGTCTTCGAAATGTAACGATCACAGCACTTATCTTGATCGGTGTATCCCAACGAAAGTGGGCTGAACTTATGCACCGATTACACCCAATAGTTCACCGTAGTTTTTACGTCCAGTCGCTGTGAAAAGAACACATTCGAACATTTCCGATGACGCCAACCTATTATAAATATCACCCACAGGGCATACCGATAATTGAAAGCGTACAAGACGATCTTGCTACTAGCGCCAACTTACAGAGACATTCAGAGAACACAGGTATCTTCAACTGAAACGTTTTTCGCCAGGTTATCGATAAACTATGTCACCTTCAGAGGTGTTTCACTCACATACAACATGCATAGGTCTATTGCATGACCTCACCTGTTACAGAATTACACAAAAATAACCAGCCAAACAACAGGTGAATGATTGTGCTTACTTGAGTACTGACCGTTGATTCGAACTACACGTTAAAGCTTAAATGAACCCGATCTCACGTATCGACTTCTCCCTAACGAATTGTTTAAAATACATGAACAGAGTGTAAATGTTATTCTCTTTTACAAATAGATGAACAAGAAATTTCCTTATCCTTGATAAGACACAGCCATTTAGCTTCCACTAATGTGCCACATGTGATTAAACCCTTTCAAAAAATGGGTGGCTGCATCCACTGAAAGGAAGCATCACACTGAACGAGACTTTGTTGTTATTCTCGGGAGTCCAAACTAGATGGCAATCACGAATGGAGAACTTCGTAAGCCTTCAAAGTGACGAACTGCAACAATTTTTTTGCGGTGTACCCTTCAGGCGACTTCCACGGTCACAGCTTCCCTGCTAATGATGCAATCTTTCTCAACGCAAACCATCAAAGTGATCAAACCTTTTCCAATTGTATATTTATTCATACAACTTAGAGCATTTTGCTTTGAGCAAGTTAGTCATAAGGCCATGTAAATCCGTCAGTGCCAGTGAACAAACATCCATGCATCAGAAACTACCAGACGAATTAAAAGCTGCGAGCACTCGCCATGTCACTAACATTTGTTTGCCATCGAATATCATGATTGTTGATCACGGTCATCTTCAAGAAAGGTCATTTAAGTGAGCTTACATTCACACTATCATATTTAAATAAACGGAATGGCACATCCTGAAGAAACAATGTGCACTACACGATTGGAAACAGAAAAGCATGCCTCAAGGGATCTTACAGATAAGTTCACCGGTAACAAAATAAAACATGTCGAAGAGTGTTAACAACTGTTTTACTATTTTTACCAGTGAACCTTGAACTTTCGATTTTATAGAAAGTGCGTCGATAACAGCAAGGTCTGAGAAGCTTCGGGCTTCATAGGAGACGATCGGTTACCTCAGTTGATAGTCTACACACATGTTAGGTCGGACGGCGATTGTTAATTAGTGCTGTTTCGGATGAGGTGAGCAATCTAGTGTAACACTGCGAACGAGTTGGCGTGACTTGATTTAGTGATGTGCCTTGCAACAGATTAGTTATCATGCTCTGTTGTCGTTGTTGACAAGTTGTTTATAGATAGGTGCAAAACGCGAAACTCATTTTCGTTGGATTTGCCTACAATAAACTAAGACGTTTAAAACCTGTTCAGGCAATTGCCTCATGTATGGCATGTGAAGTCTAGTATGCATTTTCGTTGTTTATGCAACTTACGTCTACAACTTGAACTGGGGGTGCACATTGAATTTGTTTTCGTTTGCTACGTCTCTCGTTACACTAACCTTTCTGAGCGGAGCCAATTGGCTAGAATCGAGATTGGTTACATTTTCGAGGTTTTACTGTGTGTGGACTTCAGAATCCTGATGAAGACGCCATTTGGTCTTAAAACCAGAAACCTGTTGCATATGTATTTTATAGATAGATGAATTTATCGGCAAACAACAAACAACCTCCATGACACCGAACACCTCAACGACATGTTAAAATAAAATGTTTATTCGTATAGTTTTTGTGATTTGTTTTGTTGATTTTTTGGTAAATTCCGTTTTCACGAGAATTTTCCTTTCGTCCACTTCTGGGGAAAAGCGCTGGACCCACAAGTAGTGAATATCCCTGTTATGACCAGAACTCCGGTCACGTTCTTTCGGGGCAGCTTTGTTGACCCACATTTCAAAATAAACGTGATCAAATTACCACATGAAACTCCCAATCACATTTACTTATGAGCAAAACTCAGGTGGCCAAATAGTCACAAATGACACAGTAGCTGTCCTACGAAAACTAGTCACATAACTTGTTCATTACGTTCGAGCGAATGTGGTTGGGTGTGCATTCGAGTCTACTGCGTCTGGTGTGAAATCACTAATACTGAGCAAAATGGTTACAGTTTGAGAATGTAGTTGCTGATTGAATTTCGGTCGTCGTAATGATATCCAATACTGAAGGACTATAACAGGAGCTAACCTCGAATCTAGTGCTCCGCGTCCAACGGGTCCGAAAGTAAAGTTAATTTGTTTGTAATAGGTGTTGTCAGCGGATTGTGGTTTTTAATTTTCATTAGTAATACCCCCAACTATTTAGAAAAGTTGCAAATTGATGACAGTGGCGTTTGGACACAGTTTACCAACCGGTTCAGTTCACCTAAAAGTGAGCAAACAATGTTTTTAATGTATTCCTAAAGAATGATATCACTGTTTTTTTGTGTAGGTTGACAACAACTAGTAGTTTCAAGTATTCCGGTAGAAAATTGCTAATACACTTCAAAAAGACAAAGAGTGTGAATGCGACCACCACAGAATATTGCATTTTTTCACAACTCTCACGTACTTTTGTTTTGAAGTAGTGGGTGTTTGGCAAACATTTTTAGTTATGAAGTAAACTTCTGAAAATCCTGGAGAAGTTATTATTCTTTAGCATATAACTAGTATTATCGAAGATTCACGAAGTGCCCTATAAATATTCATCCCCATTCCTAACAAACTGCTTACGATGATTCTTCACTTACAAGTTAAATCATGCAGGAAAATTCAATTGTTCTTCTAGAAGTAATAAACGAGTTTCTCTAATCGTGTGCTTTTTATGTTTGGTCCGATTCGAACGATAAATCGAGTTATAGTAGAGAAGAAGACTTTCGAATTCCATCACAGCAAAAATACAGTCTTTTATTTGGAAGCATAGCAAACTAGAGTATCGTATCTCAAACTGGTGCGTTATCTGCTACTTTCATCATTAATGGCAAAAACGGTCGCTTACATCCGTTCCAATCCATGTTGTTTTATATAGTCTAAAACGTTTATTTACGTGACTGTTACATGCTGTGTTGCACCTGGTTGATCACTTAAATAGTGTTAAATCACCCTCTTGCAGACAGTTCACATAAACCAACAGAATATGATCGTTTCACATAAATACTCCTGAATGAATAAATGAGCCGAAGTAGCACATAGTCAATCCATAGCGCCGAAATTTAACTGTTACATGTAGATTACATTGAACAACACTTGGTATTCGAACACCTCCGCGGTCAAAGGACCGTATATGTTTACGAGCTAGCTAGCAAATTAGCAATGACTAGGTTAAAATTGATCACCTGTAACCGACAAGTCACAGAGCCACTTTATCTTCACCAGGAATAAGCTATGTTTTCATTAATATTTCACCCGTACGAGTAAATATTTACATAGTTAACCCGAAAAGGTTAACAGGAAGTGGCAAACTTGCCTTAAAATATGATATAAATTACTGTAAAATAAAGAAGATATGTGGGGAAAAAAAATTGTATTGATACACACAGAGATTAGCAAAACAAGCGCCATTTACTTTAACTATTTGTCCTATCATACAGCCTCCTCAAACAAACTTGTTTGTTCTCTTTTGGACCTCTCTGTGAAGCTGAGAACGCTTTATTTAAGCAGGATTCAGTGTCAGTGCCCTGCTGTCCTGAAATTAAGTGAAGCGTTGGTCAGCAGACCGCCGTTTTCAGCTTAACCCACCATTCTTAATCAAGGTACGGCGCGGCCAGCGGCGAGTTTTATTCGTGAGATGTCGTCAAATTAACAAAACATGTTAACTGATATCATTGTACTCTGGGGTGGACAAAATTTATCCGTTCATGTGACACACCAATCAACGTCGTCGTTGCTGACGTGGTGTTTCTGCCATACACCATTGGTGCTGCCAAGACATTGGTGTTTAAGTACTGTAAATCTGCGAATATCCTCCGTATGAATGAGCCAGGTTTCGCGCTTGTTTAGTAGGAACGTCAGTACAGCAGTATTCTACACTCCGTCTTTCTCAGAAAGATTGATATGTTGGAGCTGCAAGTGGTGTGAATTGGCAAACCCCACCCAAACGTTAGTAGCCTTACTTGTGATCTTGCCGGACATTCCGTCGAGGCTTGTACAGTTACGAAGGTACAAGGACTCTTCGACTACCTCCCACGGCCCATCACCAGAAATGAGAGTGGGCTATTTTTTTCAATAACACGTTAAACTTAGAAGATTAAAACGTGACAGAAACTGACAAACTGAATGCTCTGAGTTGATACAGAAACGCCAATAAACCAGTAAACACAAAGAATAACGAAAAACCTATGTGCCGGAGCAGCCGGCCATCCTAGGCGTCGTTGCAGATTATGAATAAGTCCACTATTAGCGTCGTAGATTACCTCGCTTGTTACCATTTGCTCGGGTGAAAAGAAAAGGTTTTTGAGAGATCATGGTAGAAACAATTTGTCCCACCTCGATAGCGTGTTGTTTCCATTAGGCACCATGATTCTTTTGTGGCTACTTTCGGAGTTATAAGCGCATGACCTGGTGAACTGAATTGCACTCGCTGCTAAAAGGAATAGTTCGGTAAGCGTCAAGAAATTTGACTGGCATCATAGAAACCTAGCGGTCTGTGTCTGGAAAAACGGTAGTACCACACTTACGGCAACAGCGCTCTAGTAGATTTAGGGAGCTTGTGACAATGCTGAATGATTTACTCTAATTTGTGTCTGACAGCAAAGCGGCCTTCCACAAGGAGCACAGCTAACTTGGCGAATATCAGTGCGCATTCGGAATCCAAACAATAATGGAATCAGCCACGACACCGATAACTGACAGCTATGTGGTCAGCCAGTGTCCATGACTGATTTGGCGATCAAGGTCCTTTGATGACGTCTGGAACATCGACCTCTAGTACGCGCCAGAAACAGATAGTTATCAACATTGACCTGTAACACACATTCACCGTTGTCTGCAAGTCTCCAGCAAGTACTGCTGTGTTCATGCGTTGCGTTATTTGCAGAGTGATTGTGAGCTGGTGGCAAAAGTCACCAGTGAATGTGTCTCGGTTGAAGTTTGTGAGGATATATGCCGTGATTACAAACAAGTAGCGAATGCCAGTGCTTCGACCGTATTCTTGAGACTGACAACACAAAGTTGGCTATTGACGGATATCTAGCCAAGCAGCGCCTTCTTACAATAATTCCATTGTTGGTTAGGACAGTGGTTTAAGGTGCATGTTCGCGAGACACGTGTATAATGTAGGTGCAGGGTTGGAAAATAGACGAAGGTTGAAGCTGTAGCACTGTATTACAATCTTGAAGCAGTGTTCGAGTGAGAGATGCTGATGGTAAGAGCTTCTTGTGCACAGACAAGAACTGCCTATTGATCCCCTTGCTTGTTTGTTCGAACACTAAATGTAAATGTATCCGGCGGTAAGCGAGACTTTTGTGTCGAATAGGTAAAAATATCATGTTGGTGCAGGTATACTATAATGCTAGCTACGCTCTTCATCGCAAGTTGCGAACGTGATAATTTTGTGGTGTGTGGAAACAAGACGCAGGAGACTACAGGTAAAAATATACGTGAATACACCGAACCGGGAGAAAAAACGCTGAGATGATGGGAGAAACCGATAAACGGTATCATGGCACTGCGATATAGCGGCATTCACTGATGCCTGGTTAGTGTTATTTGCTGCTGATTGTTTACTTAAAACAGATGTGAAGCTGCTACCTATCAGCTAAACACTAGGTGAGATGATGCACTGTAGAAACAGATGTTTTGTGAGTCTATCACAATTACTTTCGGTCCTTCAAATTGATAAGTATCTTCTAGTTTTACCCCTCACCTATTTCCTATGAGAGTGTTGTTCCACCCGGAGCCCTGGCACAACTAAATGCCGTTTATGGTTAAGAAACGTAACTGATTTCGGACTCACTATAAGGCCACGTTCCGGATCTGCTCGTCCTAACTCGTATCCACGGAAACTGCTCGCAACGCTACTGGTGTTGAGGCTTGGTGAGCAGGATAACGCTGGGGAACTGGGGCGCTGACCTGTGGAGTTGGGCACAGTCAGACGATGCGAACCGGACAGTCCACTGCTCATCGTGCTCGGAGGTGGTGCTGACATGGGAATCGGGAGTTGTTGCATGGTTGATCGATTTCGCGTGACCGAACGGGCCAGTCGAGCGAATTTGCTAAGACCTAGAAGGGTAGAAGACCAAACAAGTTATTAGGTTAGATCGCGGGAACTTTACCTCCAGAAATTATATTTTGTGACCTTACTAATGAATTCTTCAATGATTTGAGAAGTTTGATCGGATTTGGGTAGGTGTCTAAGAAATTACTACTTTATGATAAACAGAAGATAGTTTACTGCAATACTTTGAGCGTTCTTACCAAATCGGATTATAAAAGTTCTTAACTTTTTTTTCCCTCTAAATTAGTTACGGAGACTTTGTTTAAATAAAGAAGGTTTCTATGAGTTCTGTGGTCGTGCTCAACAGATTGTAAATGCAATTTGAGCAGCTGACTACGACCACGTTAGCTTGTAGGCCAGTGACATAAGTACTTCACTTATGTTGATTATTGTTTTGTCAGGTTTTTAACTGGCCGTTCTTAAAAAATACTTATTTTAATATTGCTCACGATAACCCTTTGTAAAAGCAGATGCACCTTTCTATGTAGGTGATGGAAAGACGCAGACGACAGAGGGGGTCTTTAGTCTTTCACTTGTGTAAATCCAACTTTCTTTATGAATGTTTTCTAACCTAATAGTGACAAGCAGTCAAACCACTGACCTTGAAGCCTATATGCAGCCTTCTATCGAACTGTAGTGAATTTGTTGGTTGTCACTGTTCCGGTTCTGAAGCCCGAGTATTGCATGATGAGTCAGGAAATGATGTTGTTTGTAGTGAGCAAAGTGATCAATGCCGTCATGCATAATACACTAATAAAGTAGTTTGTTGAACAAGTTTGTGAATCGTCGCTTTATATAAATTAATCTATGAGTTGTTATTCGGCAGTAATATTCCGTTGCGTCAACGCGTTGAAAAATCACCCAACCGTTATTTTTTCGTTTATTTTTCGCAAAAGCATCAACCACCAAAGGTGAACAAGTGAAAGTTTCAGATTGAAAGGGACGTGTTGTTTCTATGTAAACGTAATGTTTTACTATTCTGGTATGTGTACGATATTACTATTAGTATAACGTACTCACGTTCAAAAATATCGAATGAACTCATAGCGACAACGAAGCAGGAAACAAGAATGAGTCTGCGTGTTTGATCACTAGGCTAGTTACAACACAATAAACAAGAGCACAACTAGAGTGAGTAATGAAAGCAGTCATCAGAGATTGAGAACTGTGTGTGTTACCAGTTTAGCAAACACTGTTCCAACTTGTGAGTTTAACTGATTGCGGAACAAGGGAGATTATGCCCGTAAGAATGGGGTAAAAGATGTGAACAGGTCACCAAGCTATCGAAAGTAAGGCAACCTGAAGAACTATAATCGGTCTGAAAACAACTATTTAGACCTTTCGTTCAAAACTTCATAAGTGATGACAGTGAACGAAAAATAGTCGTGAAAGCTCGGATCTGCGAACATAGCTCGGGACAGACTAGCTTAATGTACGGAGTACACTTTCAACAATTGTATGGAAGTGTGTCACAAAAACAACTCTTACTATTCTTATGTAGTGATTTAATGTAATGTAGTATTCCTGCAACAAGACAAGACGTGGAATAGATTTCCACCTGGGGAGATGTCACTTTTGTCTCGTGGAAATCGAGCAGTGTGCGTGTGACATTATGGGTAAGATACATTCAAATTGTACACCCCGTCAGAGTAGACAATGGTAAGCCAGTAAGATGTTACTGGTGGCGAAAAAAATAAGTAGCTGTCATTAATCTCGATCATTTTTACTTTACCATCCACATATACTAGTGACCTTTTTTTCAAAACCATGATGCACACTCTAACTGAATCAACGCGACTGTGACAGAACCAAAAGCAATGACCTACTGATTACTGCAGTCATTTGTTAGACGTTGGATTAGCGCATATTACACCAGTGCAAGCAGGCTAAATATGTCCTTACACAAGCTAGCAACAAGCATGCCGGGTCAGTCAAATGTTTGTATAACGCAAGCGAACAGTTGTCGAGTAATGTTATGGTCGATTTCCTAAGCCTTCGACTAGGTTCCAATGTCTGATTCAGATGAGATCTCTACATGTTACAGCGAGATGTGAAGATTGCTCACAGGGCTTTAAGTACTTTGTGGTTGATGTGAAAGCGAACTGGGTTCGGTTAAACAAGACTGGAGTTCAAATTTTGATCTTCTAAAAGTGTTTCATATACGATCATGCGAGGTTTGTTCCGTCAGAAGGAGCATCTCAGTTAAACAAAGTCTAACCTCTTGGAAATGTTGTAGGTAGAAGAGAAGACCTTCTCGAAGTTTTCCTTCCGATCAGAGTGATCTATTTGACATAGAGGATACTTGATGAGATTTATATACAGAGAAGATTGCAAATGGCTTACACGGACGCAAACCGTAATCAGAAATTTTAGCTAACTGTGGAAAATTGATTGTCGGTGACATTTTAGGAGAATTAATTTAAACCGCAGAAAACTTGTGAGAAAAACGGTTGTAATAGCAAATACTAACATTCGGACCTAAACAGCCATAAATTTTCAGACGAATCAATAATTTATGACCAGTTCACAGCCAAACAATGAAGCGATCGTACACTCTCATTCAGTTCCAGGTAGCAGTTAAATGAATTTCATTCGAATGTTTATGCACAACTTAATGTGCATTGTATATTTGCAGCGCTTTCTTCTGAACACTGCATCTTTAGTACCATTTACAAACCTATTACAAAAAATCATCCTGCAGTTATGTGTACTGTTGATCCAAACAAATCACTATTCTGTCAATAGCTGAACAGATGACCTTTCATACAAATATCTCCAAATTTCATCAGTCATCTACTGAGAGATCTTTTAACAGATTTTACACTTCCATAGAGGAGTGCATCAGAGCAATATCGTCACAAACCGTCCTCTCAGTTCACCAGTTGCAAAGTTTCATTTACTGATCTCCACTATTTGTTGTCACAACTGCACACCTGTATGCATATCAGAATGACATTCTTTCAGGAAAAGTGACCTCTGGACGACTTATACCATTATCACTTAGACTGTACTGAACAGTCGGGACGAGTTTGTTATGTTTATCCTCAGGGGACTGGGGCTAGTTAGCCAAGAGCTATGCTGCACTTCCGAACATGTTATTTTCCTTTGGTTCCGAACAAATTGGGGAATGCTATGAATAGCTGATATTCGAGTAGATATCATGACATAATTCATAATTCGGAATTTGGGCTACTATGTCAGTATCCACAGTTAACAGGATTCGCATGATTGGCTATGTTTATTTGGATAACTGTTGCTTAAGTAAAATAGATCCATATTTAGCCATTCACGTTTCCACAAACATGGTCCGATATAATATGCTGAGACCGTGATAGCTCGTAGAAACAAAGCCCTACCAAAAAGCAAAAGGATTGTGCAATGGGAATGACAATGTGAACAGAGGTGCAATCAAGCCCACATGATCAATGACGACGAAGTGTCTTCCATCCAAGGTTACTTCAAGGTCACACGTTGAAACGAAATTCTGATAGGCATACTTAAAGTCACGAAGCAATTAAAACTATCCATCGGTATGTTAACTGAACGGACACTACCATATCAGTGTTCGGATCAGTCCCATTAGTTCGTTGTTGCCACTCCTTTAGTTCGCGTATGCAAATATTGCGTAATAAATATTAACAAAATACAATCGTTCGGATGAATTCTACACAGATCAGTAAACCAATTATCGGTGGCAAGTAACCTAGTTTTAGCCTACAGGTCATCTAGCAGTTCTGACCAATTCGACTCTCTCGTAAACCTTCAAGTCCACCCGGATGTTGATCACAATGAGTGAAGCTGCTGCTCTCTCAAGATCGATTAGTCTTGTGTAAACATGAACCATTACAAGGGGACGTGAATGCTCACCTTTGGCGGTCTCCTCGTCCTCAAAAGGCGTTTTCAGTGGGGTAATGTCCCGAAACGCAAGCAAGAACAGTACGACTTCTTCTTGCTCATTTCTGACTGGAGCAACGCAGACCAGAAGCCAAACAGGTGAATCTGTGCGGAGAAAAGGTTGGTAATTGAATTTTAACGGCTGTCAGGTCTAAAGAAAATCAAGTAACGAAATGAATTTCAATAAATTAGTCATCCTGTTAAACCAAGTGTGTTGCAGTTTACTTCAGCTGCCTAAAACAGACCACTTTTGTTACACTACAGAGCCTCCTTTACATACGACTCGAAATTGCCAGCTTTGTGTATTTTTGTTAATCATTGTTTTGATTTGATCAAAGTACTCCTCGGTGGTGCAAACCCTACTGTGATGTGATACTGAAGTCTGTACCGTATGTAGCTATAGTTGGAGTACGGTTGATACTGGCTGAATGACGCGTTACTCGGAGGTTATAAGGGACATACTTCAATCACTGTGATTTGATGACACGGTTGCCCATGAGCAAATATGAGTTCGAACACCTGCAGCTGAAGTGGGTCTAGTCTACATTTGGGTCGCTTAGCTTCCATATGCTGTATGGCATCATACAGTCTATGAAGCTAAGATTGGCAACCTTTATCTTTACAACAAATGGTTAAGTAGACAACTATGTGATCCAGATGCGTCCAGTTTTCTTTAACCTCAATGATCATTAGTAACCACTCTTCCATTTCCGCCCACAGTATTCTTGCTCAATATCACCATCTTTTCTTGAGACATCTTTAATATGTGTTTTCTTTGGATCACTTAACAGATGGAAATGACCGGTCCAAAGTTATTCTGTCATCTCGGATGATAACCACAAATAACAAGTTATTTTTTTTATTGCAAAGTCTCAACTGCTTCACACTTTCACAAACTAACTGTCAACTATATGGTGCTTATAAAGACCTACTATACGAATCGTATTTATTGTAACTGGATATACTCTGAATTCATCAGCTACACAAAAGTTAAGCAGACTTTTGATGTATGTTGAATTATCAGTCTGACATCAGAATGTATTCAGTGTTTCACACTTATTGTAGCCACGTGCCCATTTCCAGTAGTTTTACCCAGCATTTTTGTAGGCTTGCTTCAACAGATGGTGGAAGAAAACAAGGTTTAATCAAATTGGATCTGGCGGTTATTGCAAAAATCTGTTCACTTTTGTATTCAGTACACATAACCATTTATAATGTAAGTAGTCCTTCGGTCACTTCGAGTTTCCGTCCATCGGAATCAAACAGCTGGAGAGTTAGCGATGAACTATTGCTCACTCTAGATAACTTGGTATGGTTTATAATCTGCTCAAATTACTGGTTCATACATAGTTCACACAACCTTAATAACGTGTAAGCATCTGGATAGAATGACTGACAGTAGTAAGTTCCAACGATCACTCATTAATGTACTGACACCGACTAAGTATAGTGAAAGGACAAATCACTGCAGAAAAGCTACAGGAAATGTTTTCCTTACGTTTTGTCCCTACAGTATGCAAAAGAATGATTAGTTAGATGGTTTATAGAGTGAGAGCTCATTATAGTTCACATGCCGGCTACAAAAAAGTGGAACTTATTAGCAGAATGTAAGACGGACTTTCTGGTTCTTTCGTGATCAGTGACCGAGATTGCTGGTGTAAAACTGGGTACTTTACAGGCCCAAAAAATAACGGTTATGAGATTATCCGAGTTAAAGTTCACATTTGCGCTGAAAATAGTGAAACTGAAGGTAAAACTATGATAAGAACTATACCAAACACCTCTAATTTTTCCTACGTAGCTTGTGTTAGGAAGCAGAATGATATAATCAGGATACCACTGATATTCTGTCCGTCTATGGTAAAGCCACGTCGAACGGATGGAATTTACAGTTTTGTACTGTTGCGTTCAGGCACGACCTAGTTAAAGGATCGCTTAATGTTATGAGCTGAGAGTGAATGGCCAAGTCGTTGAAGCCTGAAGATGAGCATCTCGGTGATGCATTGTCAGCCACATTTGTTGAATTTGGGAAAAATGATTGGCTAAACGTCGTACATTGGGCGCCACATTGAGTCAGGTTTCTGCTAATCTTTCCTAAAACTTAGGCTACGGCGCTAACCGTATGAATCACAAATGCAAGTTGACTGTTACTTACCCTCATCCCTCTGCTGGTAACTGCTAACCGCAGGATAACAGTTCACTGGATAACTGATAACTTTCTTAATCGTTCCCATGCAGCTGAGCCTACCGTACATCTACGGTGAAGAGTGCAACCGTAGAACAGATCAAAAATTGGGACATAGGGAGACAGTGGATGTCGTAAAGTAGCTAATTCAGACAGTGAAACAACACAGATGTGATTTTTGACCACGAAAGAAAAATTGGGCATTTTTGAAATCGAAACGCCTGCTCGTTTCCGATCAAGTGGATTACCCTTGTTAGAACGCACTCACAAACTTAAGATCCCGACATTTTCTCAAATGTCATTAATCGAATGTCCCTCATCAGCTTTCTGCTGGCAAAAGGAGCAGATACATCCCTTCATTTAACCGTGGCGCCTAGGTCGTTCTCCCATCCTGGTTATTCCGACTCATTGATAGTGCTTTCGACCAACGCCTATGATTTGAGGGAACTAGAGTCCACTCAGTTCCACATGTGACTGTCAGTCCACTTGCCGAGTTATTCGTATTAGCCATCATTGTATAACTGACGAGGTACTGATGTGTTTTAAGAACTGCCAGTCCGGACGTCGAAATATTTAGTCTACATAAGAATTAACTACAAGATCACAATGGATAACATGAAAAAGGCATTGTTCCGTTCGAACATTACATTTTCAACGTATTTTGAAGAAATGAAGGCCAACAGGAGACATTCCGTCGTCTACTTGGAACACTTGACTGCGGTTTATTGCACAGAATGACCAGTCCACTCTCACTAATTTGTTTGATGGAGTACATTTCTTGTCATTATTGGTATATATGTCGGATAAATCCAGATTAGATCAGCAGCATCGGTACAACAAGTGGAATGTCATAATTCAACATACGTTAAAATTACTGCTGCTGGCTATACTTCGGATTTTTATTTGTTGTTCGACAACTAACCCAGATCTTGGGTGCTCGTTTATTCTGTACGTGTAGTACAGCGTAAAAACTGTTAATCCGAAATGAGTGGATTGAAATTCATGTCCAACTAATTTAAGAAGACTAATGTTTTAATTAGTAGGAATAGGTAACAGAAAGTGGGAATGACTCAAAATATTTATTTCAACTTTTCACCTTTAACAGACCCTATATTGTAACCATAACTACTCATGTCGATTCCCTAGTTGGGCGTTAACCAGACATTTGACAAACCACTTGATAAATGATTATATAAAATGCCTAGTTAAATTTGAGTATACCAGAATTGTTGGAAACTGTATATTAAAGTGTATTTTTTCAGGAAACAAACCGATGATGTGTACTGCATCAAAAAGATGTTCCCAGATGTGTTTACTGGTTACTTTGGTAACATGACGCTATGAATGGTAGAAATGGGAATTCCATATTAATTTTTTTAATTATAGGTCTGAATTGATACATACAACAAGTTGAGCTACCTTCAAAAAGTTGTTATTGACGTATATGTCCTGGGTTGAGAATTATGTACATTGCCTTATTGTTGGCAATTCGTAAAACTGATTCCGATGCCTACCTTCCTTCTTAGACATTCATGTCGCGTAGGTGTTACAGCAGGATCAGTTATACTGTTTCATAGTCCATGTGTTACTAGTTGAAGTAATTGCCCATTGAGTCAACAATCGCATAGGCATCAGATTTAGTCAGGATGCTCGGACAGACAATAGATGTGTGAAAACATAATGCTTATCACCCGGACGAACAAATTTCGCGACAAAAAAGAGCCGTGTTAGAAAATACTTAACTGAATTTCGTCTGAATAGCATTAATACAGTTTGAGTGCCACACTAAAATGGAAACGGAGGTCGAGAAGGTAGTAAACAGTCAACTCATACGGTTCAATTCTAGAAAGTACTTCTGTCATGTATTTGGTCATCAAGATTCAGCACTTTAGGAAGCGGTCGTGCCTAATGTGAGGTCAGTGGCGCAGTGGCCAACACGACTGCTTCATGAAAGAGTGACCGGGGTTCTAGTCTAGGCAGTGACAAGGATATGCACTATTGACGAGTTGGTCTAATGAGAGTTAACCTCGAGTCTAGTGCTTCTTTCCCAAATGGACCCACTAGGGAGTCCATGGAAACGCGACAGCTGCGATCAGTTGTGGGTGAAGTTCAGTTTGGGTGAAATCCAATGTTCCATAATACTCATCAGTACTTCAGTAAGTTTCGGATATGGATAACTACTACTTCAGAACCAGGACTTCTTTCGTAGTACGTTCATTATGGACTTGGTCGGTTACAGACTCCTGCAGTCTAAGCCGTATCATAAAAATCCCTTATAAGCAGACGATACAAACAAATATGCACCTGGAGTACTCGATCAGCCATAACCATAGCTGAAGTTATGCAGAC
This sequence comes from Paragonimus heterotremus, assembly GCA_013368495.1. NCBI lineage: Eukaryota > Metazoa > Platyhelminthes > Trematoda > Plagiorchiida > Troglotrematidae > Paragonimus > Paragonimus heterotremus. The sequence goes on along the minus strand of LUCH01001223.1, from coordinate 18,241 downwards.
GTAAAATAACGCAACTGTGTTCGGTTACATCTACCGGTTTTATAGAGACCATCAGTACTGGTGCGTTTGTAACCCAGTCAATCTAATGAGCCCCTTACAGTTCTCATGGCCTGTATTCACGAATGCAATCCCAAAAATTTAAACTTGTTTTCTCCTGAAGAAGCCGTCACACACTCGTAATCATCGACGTTTGGGTAAAAGCTTTATGATGTTGAACAGCTGCACTGCAGTACTTAGTTGACGGAAGAAATGTCAACAAGAAGTGTGCCATCGTCTGATCAAAAAGATGGGTTTAACGCTGATCATTTAGTATGAAAAGCTGACTCAGTAAAACGGTCAAAACATTCCTCATTTGATTATGAGTCGTCTGTTGTTAGAGTGTTGACTAAAGTTCACGTTTCACACCCGGAGATCTACTCATCATTATTTTTCCGCATCAAGTTCTTCCACGCCACTTTTTGTTGTAGCTCTGACTCACCAGCAATGCTAGTGGATTTCTAGGAAGTAGCATTTTAGTTCTCGCCACGTGATGTTCTACCTGGTGGTGATTTATCGAAACCCCTTTTGTCATTACGTCAGTGGTATTGGGTTCTTAGACCAAATGAAGATAGGCTTCTAGCTCGTTTGTAAACGTCTTCTAGAACGGCATCGTAAGATAAAAGACGACATTCTGTCCAAAACAAAAGTTATTTTTACCGTGTGCCTTAAAAGTGACTAGCACTCTAGTGGTCTACCTTGCTCATTCTTGTTCGTATACACATAGGTAATTTGTAGCTTGAATCACGTTCACAGGCCACACAAGCTGTTGTGCGCTGTCTTGTTCCCAGAATCACCTGGATTTGTTCCAGTAGCAGGCAGCTGGTCGTGAATGATCTGGACTAAGCAACAAACTGGATTCCCAAACTTTAGGTAAGAAACAGCATGAACCAGATTGCTGTTTCTCAAGAATCATACAGTGTGCAAAGGCTAAAGTAAACAGAACTAAGTTCCTGAGTACACTCATTTGCTCTTTTTAGGTCAGGTTCATTGTGTGAATTCGAAGATATTAAGATGCCCAATTTTGTTCTGCCTATCACTAAAACAAGCCGCTGTTAGCGCTATCAACTGGCTTTCTCCCATATTCTTTGTTGAAGTCATTTCCAGTCAGTAAAGTTTGTTTATGCGGACGATAGTTTGGAAATATTCCAAGTATCTAATTAAGACGACCATAGCAGCACTGTACTGTTTTCATTGCTCTAACACACAATATTTCAGGTAAGTTCAATTAGACTCATATTAACTCTCACTCAGACGGACCGCTGATATCGATGCAAACCTGGTAGAAGTTATCCACAACGTGCTTATCATATACTCAATACATCTCTATTGTGACTCAATTATTGGCCGCCTTGAATCCTCTCACATGTAGTCCGTTTTCATCGACAAGAACTTCGCCATATTGTTTACGTGTTTGTGACTCATTGAAACATGACACCATTCTCATCCTTAGAATGTTGACCCTTTTTCAGGGGGTATCTTTTAGAAGATGTTCCAGTAATAATCTATGACAGAAATGACCATTGCTTTCAAGCTAGTTTCTGGAGGGTCTTGCGGAGCAGCTGCACTTTATCGCCGACTGAAGGTCGCTTACCCATGATTAGACAGGATGTAAGACATCTACATCTAATTTATTACGAATGGAGTCAAACAGTTTGGGCATCGTGTTCAACACGTCACTGATAAATGGATTGAGACAACTTGCTCGTAACGTTGTGTTATTTTTTCAATCCACATATCAATTATATAGATTGATTCACACCGGTGGTCCAGCTGACCTTGTAGTTCGCCTTTTCAGAAATACTTAAGCATACCCCAGCAAATTCAGACATAAAACACACAATGACCGAATAACTATTCAGCCTGAGCAGAAGCAGAGTTGTCTGATCGACGTTTGGTCGTCAGTCAAATGACACAATTCCAGTAGGTGAGTGGTTTTCTATTGTTTTGGCTGGTGACAAATTTTTCGGTGCAAAATTCCACCTCACACATTGAGGCAGTTAAGGTATTGATGAAATAGAAGTTGTTAAAATTGAACTTTTTCTTATCCAAACTGATTGATATACAGTGATTTCTCCAACTTCACATATCACTTTTGTACCCTTTTGCCAAGAAGGCAATTCCAGAGATTATAACGATGTCCTCGAAGACAGCCTTTAGATTTCGAAATAGCTTGACTCTCGGCAAGCATGCAAGCCAACCGATGCTTCAAGATTTATCGGAAGAGAAAAATGTAATTGACGCATCATCGACCGGATCAGAATCCTGTCTGTTATTTACGCATCAGACTTTCTGTGGGCTTAATCACCCTATATCTATGATCACTGAATAGCTTGGATGTAACCTAGCGCAACGAAACGTGACCACTGCATAAGTAGAATGCGAAGTCCGGATATCTTTCCGTTAAATTTTATCCACTGTTTCTTTATGTGACCGTCTTTTAGCTTTAGTGTAACTCTGATATCACTCCAGTAAATGTGCTCATCGGCAACTAACGATCATCGTTGATATGAGATCAGATGTAATTCATTTGAATAGTTGAACTTTGTTGGTTCACACTCTCGCCCATCAATCATTGTGCCGTTCCAACTGTGTAAAATCTGATAACTGTTCAAACCATCTTATTAACTAGTAGGTTTGTACTGATTGTTTCCCCTTTGCTCAAAGTTATGGTATATATTTCACGTTAAAGTTAATAGTTATTATCTTGTTTTTATGAGGTTATTTGTTCAGTGATGAAATTCCAGAAAGTATGTGTGTTAAATAACATGTTTTCTGAATAGCGTAAGATAATTTAACATCTGTGTCCACCGATTAGAAGATGACTACATCTGTGAAAATTAATGTGGTAGTCGTCAGCAACGTTAATCTATCTATCTTAATCATTGCTTACGGTGGAGATGTAGACGAATACCAGTAGCCTCACAGATTAATCTTAACGGTTTTTCTTTCAATTCAGTTCATTTACTTATGTTTACATGTTAGCCACAAAGTTACATATCATGAGGCTTTGTGGCATGATCTCTTGCCGTAATATGTACCTATCGAAAGACAAAAAAACGTATCCAGATGCATCTCAGAACATTACTCGACACTGGTCACTAAAAGACTACTAGGTAGCTCAGTCGCACCAGCTGAGTGATCAGATCGATAAGCGTCATACTGTGAACAATAAAACGATAAAAAAAAACAATTCGGAGGATATTGTTGCCGACGGTCGACGTACCTGTTCATTGAGACTCGGATTAGTTAGAATGGAAATGCATGTTAAATCTCTATATCTACTGTGACGGTACCCAGGACGTCAATAGTCATCAGAGTCACTGACCAAACATATTCCTTTACACCAACAAATATAACCTATATATATATATAATCTGAAATATAAGCAGCCCAAGGTCCATTTTTTGTCAAACTCGGTAGTGGTAACTTTTTATACAATCGTGTTATGACTGCTTTAGCTCGTGTATGCTGGGTCAACTTGAACATCTGATCAACACAAAGGAATCACAATACGCCCATCCCTCAAATCTACTTAGACTTGTTAGTAACTGCTTTTTCTTGACCACCTGTTTTATCTCATCCATTTCTTAGGCAGTATGCGACAGGTGCTAAATTACACGATCTGAAATCAAGTGTTCTTTTGCAAATGATTTTTATTAACTAACATCTGGATCGGGAGTTAAACGTAAGTGAACTGAAGTAGGAAACATGCATGGAAGATTTTCGGACTTGATAGGTAGATTATCAGGCAGGTCAAGCAGTAAGCTGGCAAGTAAGTAACACAAGTGATTTACGCACTTTGAGGGGGGAATGTTTAAAACCTACATGACCACATCTTTGACAAATAAAGTGCCTACTGGGGCTAGTATTCTAAGTTCACAACAATCTTTTCGCAGATTCTCATGATTATTAAGGGGTAACAGAACTATCGCAGGCACAGGTAGCGGTACATATAGAATTTTGAACAAAGCCTGATTAAGGATGTGGACGTACACGTAACTGGGATAGCATTTGGAGGAGAACAACTTGTGCGTCTTAAAATGTTGAAACACAATAAATTCAATGGAACTGGAACAGAAAATACCGATACCGTTAGACAGGGACTTGATGGAACTGTATGGACCATGAAATCGAGAAAAACTTCCGCATAAGAATACGATCAAGTAGATAATTATATGAAAAAAGAAGAAAGGATAATACGGAGTTGAAAATTAGCTGAAGCATAAAACTTAAGACCGGAGTCACCTCAGTTTCCTATGAACATAAATGCCCTGAACGGACGAGGTCAAGTTGCGTCTCCATGCCGTAAGCAGACATTTAATAGATATATACGTTCTTATATACATCTTCACTAGGGGTGAATCAAACGTCATCAGAGAGTTGTTGATTAGAAAAGTCCTCTGAAGGCGATGGCCCGCGAGTAACATTCAGAAGGCTATGGGTGTTGTGACCGCGGACGGTGCTTGGCCTACAAAATTGCTCATTGCATGAAATCTCGTACAGGTTATGTGAAAACGTAGGACAACGGACGGGTAAACGCATTTGCGTGACTGATGTGTATGTACACACATTACGCGGCAGTACGCTGTGGTTTACCTTGGCGACACGTTTCCCGTAGTGCGTACACAGTGTTCCAATAGTTGCTTCTGGTCCCTTTTCTTCCTGGCGTTGAGACCAGTTCTTTAGTTCCTGAATGTACGCAGTATACTGTTCGCAAACAAAGCCGTCTTTTTTACAACACTCCTCCCCATTCTGAGGTTCCTTGGTTCGTATGCATCTGCTGACGAATTCTGTCCGACCGACGCAATGTTGCCTCCAGGATTGTTGATCTCCTCCTGGTTTGCCGCATCGGTATATCGTCCGATCTTGCTAAGCAACTGCCAAGCAGTCGTTTCGTCTCAATGTCCCTCTAGATCGTATATGCTGGACCCTGTTTGGAAATTTCTAAATATGGACATTCCATTTAGACAGAAGTTTATTTGAGTCTGAGTCACTGATGCCCGTGTTTCGATGATTCCGATATTTCAACCTTTCTCCTGCACTGAACATATTAACTTTGTCTAACCGCTGAGCTGCCGATTGCTCCTTTATGTGTGTCTGTGAAGCTCACAGATTTCAGTTGGCCCTTCCTCTCTCGACAGCCGATTTTCTGGGAAAATCGCTGCAATGTGACCATATCCCAATGTTTTGATTCACCCGAAGTCGAGGGCTTCTATCGTACAACAAATGAAATGATGATTTTCTCGTGCTCTTTTGGACACCCGCACGGTGAGCCAATAACATCAGTGGTAATGCAGACTTTCAGTTGCCTTCACTATCTGATAACTGCTCCTTGAATGTTGAGCTGTTACTTTCGGTGAGGTCATTCGTCTGCGGGTGATATGGTGTCTTTCGGATGCGTTTGATTTCTGGTTGTTGCATGTGTTTTCGAAACCGTTGCCTTCAAAGCATGGTCTTTTATCCATCAAGATCGTTTTTGGTTCACCGTGGTTCGCTGCGATGTTCCCATCGCCATGTATTCCACCGTAGATGCCTCTTCATCCAAAACGCCAGTCGCTTCTATCCAACAGATAAAACATTCTGTCATGATCAGGACGTATTGGGTGCCACGGACTCTCATAAGATCCATCTAACAGAGTTTACTAAATTGGGAGACCGGCATTGGTTGTAAGGACTGCTGGGTTCCTCCCCTGTCACCTTTCAGCAACTGACACTGTTGGCAGGCAAGTACGTAAGCCATCACATTCTGTTTCATCTTCCGCCAGTATGCTATTTGTTGAGACAGATCGTACGTCCGGCGACATCCAGTGTGTGCACTTTATCGTTCTCTATACAAACGCTTTGAATGTAAATGGAAATAACTGGACCAAAGTAAAGATACTTTAAGTTTTTAACTCTGTTGAATGCTGTCAGTAAATATTCAACAGGAAAGAAATTGCGAAGTTGCTTAAAAGGTGAAACTCAATAGAACTGTCAAAATATACGAACCAATTACTCACAACCTATTCTGAATAATTGCTACAGAACCTATACTATTTGCGGCCAGACGGGGGAAGACCTGTTAATTACTTCACTACTCTCTGTGTGTAAAATAAGAGATACGTTACTCATTTGCGCTCTAATGTACACGAAGTGAACGGGTGAACCCACGATCACTGTTGGAAAAGTTAACAGTTGGACTGTTCTTACGGAGTCAAATTTTATTGACTTCGGATGACTAGGACAATTCTACATTGTATGATTACAACGTACGTTAAAACTAATGCTTTCAAAAAGATTTCTTTAATACAAACCGTTCCGCGGCCTGGTCGTTTACCAGCTCAAGTCCCCATACCGCACATTGGTGAGAATATGAAAAGTAATCTAAGATAAACTGCGCTCCCCAGCTTGACAAGAGGAACCAGCCAAATATGGACATTTTCAGTCAGCTGATTTAACTGGCTGCGTGCCACAAGTGGTGGAAATATACGTTTGCAAACCTGTACGTGTAAATTTAGTTATTCTATACAGTTGGATCCTTTCAAAGATTGTGACGCTGAAATCAAACAATGTTACTCATATGATGTTTTCCCAATTAGCAGTTCCTTCAATCTGAACACATAATCAAGGTTAGCTAGTTTATAGTGGGAGCATAAACACAGCGGAAGATTGATAGTACCATGTACGCAGATGTTCACCGATGTTTCATTTTAGAACTATGATGATCTGTCTGGAAAGCAGTTCAAGCTAACGCTCTAACTGGTGACGTTCATTTTGTGGCTTGTTAGGAGGATGGACCTGGCAGATTTTGGTCTTCCAGTTTAGCATTCCTTGTGTCTGTATGACATACATGGGATGAATATGGATCCTCTTGTTTGATGACCTCGGTGCTCGCGTTGTCCGTTGCATTACACGATGTTACGCGTCGTAATACGTTTGTGAAATGACAAGTTCAAGATGATATTTCCATGGGACATTTACTAAATAATTATCTTCAAAAGTTTTTCCTCCGTTTGTCATGATGAACGCGGATGAATATTCTTTTTCCGTTGAAACGAAACAGAGGGTTTTCTTTGTTGAAACCTTTCTTTGAAGCATATTCCTGTTGATCTCGAGAAATAGCTGCGGAGAAGATGTCTGTTTGTTGTAAATAAATTTTGGTTTCTTCTAAGCTGACCTTGGGAGTGAAGTGTGGAGTTTTCAATTTGATGGAATGTTTGGTAACTGTAGTAGCTCTGGGTTTTCCTATTTTAATATAATCTCATTTTGTAGGTGTGTCAAGTTTGGATACGAGTACAATAAGGTAGACATCCACACACTTAATGAATCAGTATGTTTTGGTGTCAAATTTGATGTACTTGACGAATGCGTTCGGGGTGGTTTTGTATCTATTCATTCAGTAGTCAGTAAGCAGTGGTTTAATATTCGGATTCGTTCTACAGTGACTCAAGGCGATATGTCAAAATCTTGTATACACTTCAAATGTTATACATGTTCCACATGTGCATCGCGTAAAAGGTTGTGAAAACTATGCGACAAACCACGATGTTGATCGCCGTTAACTAATTTTCCGCATATTTCTGCCTTTGTATCCACATCTTTGAATAGGATGCATCAATGTACGTTGGTTAAGCTGACTCTCAAAGCCAGAAGACAAGAGAACATTTATGAAGAGACAAGTTTTCATTCATAAAATGGTACCTTTTATTTGTGCCCATGCTATTTGAAGGAGAAACCAGCATAGCTTCTGCTATTAGCTAGGTCACCTGGGCTGCCAAAGATGTAACCAGACGAGTGTGTGAACGCTTCGTAAACCTTTTTCTGCGTTTCCTTCGAGATATTTTTTGTACTGCGTTTAACCGACGTTGCTCACAACGGCGGTGAAATTATCTGCACTGGTATGGAACACGGTTGGTGGATGGCAACTACTCACAGGCAGACCAAAACTGGAAAATTTACAATCTTTCTTAGCATTGAGGGTAGCCTACAAATAAATCGATGCACGGTAGTGCACACGTTACCTCTTTTCACTATGATCATCATATCAGATAACTCCAGAATGAAAAGCACAACTGTGTTTACTATCAAATCAGTGACACATCTATTCCACTTTTATATAAATAAGTGAGGTGCCTAGTTCGGTAATGAGGTGTATAAATCACTTGTTTACTTTGTCACGATATGCTTTTATCAGCACACAAAACTAACAGTGTTTCAATCTTTCTTCTCAGAGTGATTTTAACAAAGTGATGAGTTGAGCGTAAGCTACACTCCATAGAATTAGTAGTAAAAATCGATTGCACAATAGTGGAATTCCAACAAAAACTAATAACCATTTTCAAGGTAGCATGACAGAAAACAAACAATTATCCAGACAGAGTAGTCATGGTTAGACGTAGAGAAGAATCACTTACGATTCTTTTTGTGAAACAACATCTCGATCTGATCTGCGGTCTGTGTGTCCAATGCTTTGATCAAGCGGTCACGCATTTCTTGTGTGGTCTGTTCACCGTGAAAATAAGCACAATTTCCGCTCTTTTGCATGATATCCACTCTGCTGTAGCCAGTTAATCGAGAGAAGCCTTCGTTGCAATAAACGATGGGGTAATCCACAATACGAGCGTTGGCTAATACGAAGCTGTAAACTGAAGGGAATAAAGTTGAGTTTAGAAAGCAGACGACTCGAACATACTCATCATTCTACTTAATTAGTTATGAACGAATAAAAAATCTCCGCATATACAAACCTTTCAAGACTAGTTGCATTAAACGGATCACAGTGATCGCACGTCAGACATTTCAAAACCATTTAGCTCTTTCTTGCTTTCACTGTGATCTTGAAAATCGGCTGACGTGTTTGATATAGATCATATCAAAACAATTTTCCCGGTGTGTTAAAACTTTTCAAAGCATATTTTAAAATCTCTCAAAGAGGAGTGGATGAAGACAAAAATAAACCTAGAGGTTTGTGATCTGTCCATGAGATGTCTGAACATGAAGCGAGTCGCGTAGTTTGAAAATTTGCTGAAAGCAGGTATAAACTGGCTAACAGTTTGGTTGATGTTAGACAGTGTCTTAGTAACTAAATAGAATATACTCAATGATTTAGTTCATAGTAAATATGTCGTTGAGTGCAAACAGTAAACAACGGTGCTCTGTATGTTTTTATATTAAATAAAGAAGTAACTGTGGGAATTTTCAGTAACTAAAATAAATTTGCTGCGCAGTGTTTGGTACTGGCCAATACAAAGCTTGTATGAAATGATCACGGATGTGCAATGCATCCTATAAACATACCCAAAGAACGTTCCCATGTTCTAGTGACACTTTTGTGTGTTGTGTTTCTAGATTTGAAAACACATTGCAAATTGTTTAACTGTGGAGCTTCCAGTTAAGAACACGGACAACAATCGGTTAGGGCTATAAATGTCAGACTATTTCGTGAATGATAGACAATCGTTGTGCACGTTTGGGTGGACTGATGTTGATCGGCATAAATAACCTTCATGGATAACAGCCATCTGCCTAACAGAGCTTGATCACTCCGTTTGCATGAACAGTGCTTTTCTGGTCTTTTACTGGACATTCTATGGGCGGTGTTGTGAGCTCAAAAGGTCATCATTATCATGGCTATCGCTTTTTTACTTGTGTTCGGAAGTATTTAGTATGATAAGTGAGCCTTCCTACATATACTGTCGAACCAAATTACAAATTACCAGTCATAAATACCATAGAACAAAACCAGGTGACAAACTTACGTGTTTGCACTGCTTTAATTAACCGAACATGTAGACAATAGAAGCATATATAAAGTTCACATTAGAAAGCCGTCACGAGTAGCTCAATTGCTGAGCAATCAAGGTGCAGTGCTGGTGGTCTACTCATCCCCCGGGGACAAATGATCACAAACGGAAATAGACAAAAGAGATAGATTATTGCGTCTTTTACCATGTCGAGATGCGGTGTCAAGCCGACTTAAAAACCTTGGCTTTTGAGGAGGGCTACCTAGCAAACTTGTGGCTGCTAGACGACTTCGAATGGCGAAAGTCTACGTCTTCTAAGTGATTCCACTGTTCAGATCCTCACTGTTAACTTTTGAAGATCACGGTCTGTTTTGTGTAAAATCAGTGTACACTGTTTTGATAAGTGTATAGAACAGCTGTAACGTGCGGTAGAAAGCAGCAAGCGCGCACTGGTTGAATATGAATTACTTAAAAGGACGTGCTGTTGTGTTGTTGACGTTGTTTCAGTTTACGTTTGTGCAAGTCATGTGCATGGCTTACTGAACCTTTGGCTCATGTCTGTTTGTGTTGTTTCTTTTTACAGGACTGTCACTGGATCCCCTACTTCGGAAGAACGCCGTCCGCCGGTGTTTCCACGTTGCCTCAGAGTTGGTCACCGCATGTTACACTGCTACTAAATTTTTGGAGTTTAAGTTTATATGTTTATGTTTAACATCTCCAAAATATCTAGGTAGAATAACCTAAACCCTAATTTTGGCTAACTTACTGATTAACACAAAACTGTATTCTCATTCACAGACTCTTAACATTTTTTTAATTTCACATCTCGAGGACATCTCAGTGATATTGTGTGAGTATTAGTGACGAAAGGATCCAATTCAGATGAACACGGTATAAGTGGTTGTTACTGAGATAACCTTTGAAATGATAAACTGGTTGACCATTTTGGCTTTTTGTAACTATACACTAAGTTGAAGTTCTTGTTTCAAACAATCAGAGAACTTTATATTGCCAACTATCAGGTCACTTGCTCGCGCGGATGCTCTAGTCAGAAATTTGTCCATTAACATTGTTCCACACTAAAGGAATGTGACTCGTACGCAAAGAAATAGTCACGTGAGACTCCTGATCTGATACGAATCAAGAATACCTTAGTCATGGTGCATGGCATTATTTTGTGGATTTGTCTAGAACAGTCACGTGAACAAAACAAACTTGCAGACGTCATATTTATTGTGCTGCATTGCGCTTATCTGTGCCTCACGGTTTCGTATTAAGTGTATCAGTCGCTAAGCCATACAACATGAAAAAGAGGCAATTTATGTCGTACTCTGTGTGCAGCTCTCCTTGATTCATTATTGAAAAGTGTAACAAGTACTACAATAAGCTTACGGAGTAGAATGGATGATCACCATTCAACTGGATTGCTACGAAAATATACTATCGGAAATGATCATCTGTTTACGTGATGATGATCAGTTTTCCAACTTTCACATCACCATGACTTTAAAAAGCACCCTTCAGTTACATGTCGACATGCATTGAATTTGAGTTATCCGAGTGGGAGTGAGTCGATTTTATGACCAGCCGGGAAGTATATGACATTAGGTTGCCGTTGGCCTGACAATCAGCCAAAGAGAACAGTTCTTATTCAGTACTCTGTCTTTCATGTACCTCTGCTCTCTAATTGTCATAATTTACATAGTCAGCGCAATAATATCTTGCATTTCTGATCAAGGTTTGGTCATCAAACTTGTCCAATGTCAGTGACATTTTGGCCATTATAATGATGATTAATTCACCTGGAATTGAGTACCACTGTCAGCACTAATGGACACATCTGATTATTCCTAAATATTCATTTACCGGAGAGTACGTGTTTTGCTACCATTTTCACAACTAATAGAGAATATGTCAAAGTGCCGTTGGTGTGTATCGACAGTATTGTTGATTGATGCTACGGAATCCACTGAAGGACAGAAAATAGTACGCTCCTAAAGTGGTATACATATAAGGTGCTTCTTACGTGGAAAACATCATCCAGGAAGAGCAAAACACACTGATTAGTCACATATTTTCTACTGTTATTGTATATCGTTGCTGAATAAGGCGCTGCCTCTCCCACAACTAATCATCACTGTTATCGTTTCTTCCATTGCCGGTCGCGGTACCGGGTGAATGATCATTTCGTTTGACTCTCTGTACAATAGTAGCACGTTTAACATTGGCACCAGCGGGTTGTAATAATTTTGCACACATTCGAACCACAGTTCAAACCTTACTACCACATTCAAATGCTAAGATTGAAGCTAAAACCACTTTTCTTTCCATTCACTCGATAATGAATTCATCAGTTGTTTATTTAGAAACTGTTTATTAAAACAAGGATTCTTGATCAGTTTTTAATTGAGTTACGCAGAACAACTGGAACAATGATTACACAAGCAGACTCAAAGTACTTCTGTTCAATTCTATCTTCAGCAACCTTTGTCTCAACGATCCAGAGTAAAAGAATCATCAGGGGGGTAAGGCTAGACCCGTTTGGTTCAACATCTTGAGACCGGAAGTTATATGGTACAAAATAAAGCAAATATTGAAACTCTGAGGTCGCAACCCGAGCAATCTGAGCTAATTGCTTAGTTGTTGTCGTACTCATTAGCATTGCCATTGGCAACAGTTTCTTTTACAAAAAACAGTAAGGTCCAATCTGGTGGACGAGATATGTGACCGGTATGGATGCAATTTTTGATCATTACGCAAAATCGTCAAGTCGTCATCAGTTTCTCGCAAAACAGTTGTTTCTTATGTTCTGCGGTGTCCGTTTTTAAAAGATTGACAAAGAAAAGCGCACACACAAGCATATCACGCATATCAAGCCGGTTATTTTTTTTAAACTGAACTGTTTTCCTTAATTACTGGTGTACAGGCGTATAATTTCCAACAAATAAAGTGTCTGAAAACGGTACATTATTCATTTTGCCTTTGGGTTACAGCCACTACGTGGTTTGGTAAACGCAGTCGCCATGGTTACTTGAAGTGATGTGAACTGATGAGACGACAAAATGATCGGTAGAAAGTGCGTGTTGTGTGCGTTCAAACAGTGCTATGAAACACACAGATACTCTCAGGGGAATGCACCCCATTATCCGTTACAACAGATATGTGACAAAATTCCCATCTGGTATGCTTTTCAAAAGCTTGCATACAAAATATAACATGCAGGTACGCTATGGATGACGTTTTAAACAGAAAGAGATATCTTTTATTTCAGCTATCAAAGCTATTTTTAGTTTTCGTTTTCAAACCTGTGGTCTACAAGGGACATTTATAAAGGCAATCCATTCATCAAAACCTCGTTTCTCACGTAACTGTGACACCCCAGTAACAAATACATGAAGATTCAGCGATTCAACAAATGTTCAGCACTAACCCGGTGAGGCTTAGTAAGTAGAATTCAACTGTAATAAAAAAAAAATCCACTCAATTGTAAACTCTAAAAAAGTTGCTATGGTCCAAAATTTCTTATTTATGACCTACGGGTTAATCTATTAGAAAATGGTTGCTGCCAAACTGATTAGTTGCACTTATTGGCCTACCATGAGTTTTTCTTGGCAGGGCAGAGGACAATAGATCATATTGTAAAGATATCCTGTACGGGCGACAAATGAAGGACATTGTGGTCATCGTGAAGAAAATGCCGGATGCGTATCGACTGCTTCGTATTTTGAACTAGAAGCATATAAAGTATAAACTTACAGTTACGTAGAGAAACATACAAAAGGGCTATGGTCCCTGAACGTTCTGCTACATCACACAATTGGTGATTCGATCTGGTGGCAAGCCGGGCAGTCTTTGACTTTTCAGAAAGTTTACCTGAACACGTCATGTAGTTAGCTAAAATCACTCCCACCTCTTTTACTCAAATGGAATTTATAAACAGACACATTAAAAAAGGGACGTCGTACATTAGTTTCAATGTTACTAGATACTGGCAGTAATACAAATCCTTGGCACAATCAAGATTTAATTTCCGTCTACACTTTTACCGGAGACCTGCGCTGACCATTGCCATTGACCTCACAAGCGAAAATATCAGAATGTATCCTAAATCAATATGCTCAATAGGATTGCATCATGAACTCGTAAACACGAGCCCATATCTTGGTGAACGCAAGGATATTTATTAATGGGAAATTGTAACAAGTCTAAGGCTTTGTGAACGCCACCTGCCTGTAAACTGCCCACGTATCGATCAGATGAAACAACCAATACCCTAGGAAGCTGAAGCGACGAACGAACGCTTTAGGCCCACAAAAGTTTGGGTTACGCAGTCGAATGACGATAGTCTCGTTTGCTAGCGAACCAACTTCAACTGTTCCGGTGGAACTCTACATATAACAGTGAACAATCTACCTATGTTGACCTGGTCGCCGTCAGACAGATGTACACTGGCACTCGTGATTGACTTTCTGTCACCTGTTCCGATCCAAAATACCAGATTGCACATGTGACCGATTTTCTCTCTTTTTTCTTTGATTTTACAACTGTAACAGCTTGATGAGAATTTATTTAAAACATGTTTGTTACCTTTCGTGACCTAATTTCGCATACACACCTAGCTGAGACAAAGCCATCAGTGACACAGTAGTCTAACTTTTCAAATGACTTCCTTTGCTGCTGATGTTGAATCATTGTAATTCCCTCCAAATTTACATTTTCAAATATTCTTCTACACATTCCAAGTTAGGCAACCGTTCATAGCGGTATCAGACTAAATAATAAGAGACAGGCGATGAATCTGATAAAAATCGTACAAATATTGAATCTCCAGTAAATTAGTACTTGAAACACTGTAAACTACAGACTTTAACAACATGGACGCTGTTGACTTTAATTTGTGCCCAGATCAGACACCCTAGTTAAATATCTTTCTGAAGTCAAGCTGGGGATTTGGATAGTTCAAGATCGCATTCTTTAGGCCTAATCCATTCAGGTTGCACAATGAAATTTGGACACTCTTCAATCTTTCCGTGGTAAAACTAAACAAAACCTGATGTAGAAAACCGTAGGACAAGATAAATGAGACGTTATCGTGTCAAAGAAACTTATGAAAAGAGACTATAGGTGTCAGTGCTTTACAGGGTCTGTAACTCCCAAAGTCACACCAGTCAAACATGTTACAGTTAACCGACTGTCCCCGTCATATGTCATTGGTGTTTTGAAGCCATTGGCGACTAAAGATAGACACTGTGGACGTTGTCCACTCGTTGTTCTGATTGTCTCATGGAACCTTTTGAAGAGAGAATTACACAGTCTGAATGTTACAAATCGTGTAATTTGGTGCTCAGCGGCTACTCTTTATTCCTACTCAGTCAGAGTACTGTCTATCATAATTGGTAATGCAGAGTGGCATGAGATGGATGGGTTGGACAACCCCGGTATACACATCAATTGGATTACTCAGTTGTAGCTGCGCTATATAGATAATATTATTTACAGATAATAACTGGTTTGTGAATTAGCTTTACTGTTTACTTCAGATTCGCTGATGACAGTATGTCATGGCGTGCTGCAGGACTGGAAATAGTGTAGCATAGTAGTGTAAGTAGCATGCTTTTCAATAGACAACTTTCTTCAGAAGCAAAAGATCGTTTTCATGTTTGTCGTCATTCATCACATATGCGTACCCGATGAACTTCGACTTCACATCGACATTGAGTTACGGGCTTAAGTGAGTCCAAGAAAAGCAGCAAAACCACCTCGCAAATGAGTTACTATTTACATATTTGAGCATCTGCCGTTTCCGTTGTGGGATGTGTGATATAATCTCATGACGTAGGTATACTTGATGAGTGACGACAACAACAAAACCTCACGTGTGCTTCCAGCTGGTTTTAACTACGAACGCGTTCTACTCATGCAACCTTACCTAGTTTCAATATTAATCATATCTAAACTAATTTATACAGTATAACATTAACTGAAAGAATAATGTAGCGTATAAGTTCAAAATTCATCTTTGACTCTTCAGGTTAATTGTTGTTGTATCTGTCCTTTTTATGAGATATTACGTGGCGATCTTTTTGTGCGAATTTTTGTTAAAAATATTTTACACTGTTTGTTCATTTATGTTCATTTTCCGGTGTTAGATAATCACATTCCTAATTGGCTTTTTCCTGTATATTCCGTGTTTTGCTTTTTCAATTCAATAGGGCTATTGTTTAACACGTTTTACGTTTCACAAACCACTGTCGTACCATCGTAGTCAGAATAAAACTGAGATGATTTATTGATTTGAGAACCTCTTTCCTTGAAATTACTAAAACTTAAGCAGGAATAGGATAGTATGTAATGACGGATAAACGTTAGATCAGGACAGCCACGATTTACAGGCCTACCGTACATGACATCTTCAATACAAAATGATCACCGAATATAACTTTCATCTCCCAGGGTCTAGGCCAGTCTACAGTAGCACCGAGATAGTGAGCATATTTGACCCTGTTCACAAGGCCAGAAATGAGTCATGTAGATTGACATGTCGTTTTTGACTATTTGTGCTTTAGTATCTGGTTATCAAGGTGGCCTTACCTGAGTCAGTTCTCTGAGATTATAGCATTGTGGAGATCGGAAGGATACATGCACGGGAAAGCACACAAAGGTCTAATAGATATGAATCAAACAACTTTAAAAACCCTTAGGTTACACACAGACACATGAAACTTAGTACTCGGAAAAGAGGGGTGGATATGAAAACCGACTGTTCACTGGAACTAGCAGACCACATCTGTTTGTGTCTGAGTTAACGAGACAAAGTCGCTGTCAGTTTTGTCAAAAAGCTACATTCACAATGCACGGACACCAGACACATTTGCTGAGGAGTAGTCGGGGGTCATTACTCACAAAAGAAAGTGGTTGAGCATTCACATATGATAATTCGATCGTGCCTACTGTGAGGTCATTGGCGCAGTGGTAAACCCGGTTGACTCACGAAAGCGTGGCCGGAGTTATATATACATATATATTATATTCACTGCAGTGACAAAGAAATGCATTACTGACGAGCTCTAATGAGAGCGGAACTTTAGTCTAATGTTTTTTTTGGAAGGGGCCGACCGGAAAGTCAATGGGAATGCGAAAGCTGCAATTAACTGTAGATGATGTTTAAGTTGAAATTAACCGTACGCATTTGTCAGTGAAGAAAATCACGTCCAATACAAGTCAGTAAATGACAACTTGATTGAGTCCTGGGCTGCCGTCTGTAGTAATTCGATTATGATTCACGAACGCAGGTTAACTTTGTGGAGTCATGCAAAAAGACTCCTGAACTGCCGAGTAAAAAGCCAACCATTTGTTACAAGTCACCTACCTCGTTGATAAAAATGACAAATAGTACACATTTACAAGCAACGATCTAGATGAGCATGATGAGTGATTCGGAAGTATGGAACAGAATTCAACGTTTTCAAGATAAGTAAACTTCTTTTGTCCAGAACAACTTACTGAATCACTGGTACCTTCACAAGTGCTGTATCAGGTGGCTTCGTGTAACATTAGTCAAACAGTTAAAGTGTGATATTCACTGGCTAAAACACAACGAAATATTCATAGGTAGATACTGATTTCTATGGTCTGGTTTTTATCAAGGAAGTATTGTTTTCGAGTAGCTGTACCTTACTTGATATTAGGTATCTCTTCCGGTATCATCAGACAGCGTTCAGACAAAAGCGTTCTGATCGCTATTCAGCGTCCTACCAACTTACATACCTTTAATAGTGATAAGGTATACACGATCGATCGAAGTAAAAGTTTGATTATGAGTATATATTCGCTGGAAGCTTATTAATGTTTTGTTTCGTTTTCTTGTGGCATATTCTGTTTCTCCAAAATGTATAAATCATGGCTCCGCAACATTTCAGTTCACAACCCAATTCATTAACATATTTTAAAGATTGTGTGAGAAACATCTGTCACTGCAAATTTTACAGGACTCTCAAAAAAACATTTACACCAATAGGTGTAGTCCTCCAAGGAGCTATTTGTTTCACAGTGTGATAGTTCTATGTTCAAGAACGTTACAGCTTTCAGTAGTTTATTTTAGTTTGATACGTAGCATCGTTGAGAGATTAAATGATCGGATAAACTCGCAGCAAATGAATTAGACTGAAGTTTTTGAGGCGGACAGGTGTAGAATACAGGCCTAATACGACAATACATCCTTACTATATTTACGATTTGTGCTGAAGGGGAAACTTCCATGCAGCTGCTCAATATGGTACAAGATGTGCACGTCAAAAATGTACTGGATTTCATGGGGGAGAATAAATCTCACTGAAACTTTTACTCGACATAATTCTACCGAGATTGTTATAACTGCTGGAAACTTATTATCGATTCTGTTGTAGATAGGGGTTTCGGGGTAAATAATTATTGACGAAGACGGATCGAAGTGATTGAATTGTATTGAACTTTGCTAGTGA